>JAJOOH010003626.1:0-25232 GCA_029582605.1 Solanum gracilifrons | reverse complement strand
TATGACTTTTAAATATTTTAACTTGTTAATTATTGTGATTTAAAGTATTATTATCATATTTTTCAAATATATAAGAATAAATTATCAAATTATCCTTGTCTAGATACATGACCCCGGGCCAACAATTATATGTCTCAATTTACATGACACAAATGAACTTTTAAATAATATATGTAGAATTTTAAGTGTTGATCAGATTTTTTATATTATTTCTAAATATTAGTAATGCAAATATTTAAAACATAATATCAATTAAATTTTAGTCTTAGTAATGAAATGTGAAATATTTTAAATTTTATTAGTTAATTATATTTTACATGAAAATAATATATTTTTTCTTCAAACGCAACAACAAAGAAATCCCAAAATAAGTGAGTATAATATTACTAAACATTACATCTGATAGAACGTGTAGGTCGGAGTAAGTCCTAACATCACCAATATGCCTTTTTAGGCATTGATAAAAGGGCTCAAATTTCAGTATATTTACTAATGCAAATTACCTCGGTCTAGGAAGCAGACATGTTGACGAACAACTGCTTCCTAGACTCTTCTCTCTCTATATATATATAAAGAAAGGTGAGGTGAGGTCAGAAATTTAATTTTCTGCTAAGTTCGTTTTTAAAAAATGTCTTTTATCTTTTTTTGTAACAATTCTTTAATTCTAACAATATATTATTATTTTTTTGTTCTTTTGTTAGGGAGGAACTACTTCAATATTCTGAGCATGTAAGAAAGTTGGGCCATACAATATTTGAGTTACTAGCAGAGGCACTTGGGCTTAAGCCCAATCACTTATTGGACATGGACTGTGCAAAAGGCCAGTTCATAATTAGTCATTACTATCCACCTTGTCCTGAGCCCAATAAGACTCTTGGAATCACTAAACATACTGACCCAGATTTCTTCACAATTCTCCTACAAGATCAAATTGGTGGCCTTCAAATTAATCACCAAAATCAATGGATTGATATACATCCTGTTACTGGAGCCCTAGTTATCAATCTTGGTGACCTGTTGCAGGCAAGTATATCTAGTCGGTCAGATTTACTGTTTACGTTTTAAAGTTGATATACATACATATTATACATGAATTATACATTCACTGACTATTTTAAATGATTGGATGGACGATTGTTTAAGTTAATTCTTCTAAAATTAGATTTACATGTGTCTAGTCACTAGTTTGATCAGAGGTGAATCTAAAGTGTAAGGATAGGTTATATTGGACACATTGTTTTTAGTGTATTAATATATGCATAGATATACATACATATTATACATGAATTATACATTCACTAACTTTTTTAAATGACTAGTTGGATGATTATTTAAGTTAATTCTTCTAAAATTAGATTACATGTTTCTAGTCACTAGTGACTTCGATCAAAGGCGAATCTAAAGTGTTAGGATAGGTTATACTGGACACATCGTTTTCAGTATATTAATCTATATGTAAAAAGATCATGAGAAAGACCTACCGGAAGATATCTCTTGTGTGACCTGATGGTGTAAGGAAATTATATTGAACGATGTATATATATAACTTAAACTCATTTTGCAGCTTCTATCAAATGACAAGTTCAAAAGTGCTGAGCATAGAGTATTGTCAAAACAAATAGGGCCAAGGATTTCAATTGCATGTTTTTTCACAACTCAATTTCAGCCATTTGATACACTTTATGGCCCAATAAAAGAATTGTTGTCTGATGAAAATCATGCTTTGTACAAAGAAACAACAGTGAGAGATTATGTATCTTATTACAACTCTAGAGGACTTGGGGTTCACCCTTCCCTTCTTCATTTAAGGCTCAATCCGTCCATTTGACACGTCTAATATATGCTCAAAATATTGGACATGTATCTACTCCTTCATGATTCGGTTTTCAACTCGTGGAATTATCATGTTTGTAGATTGTGTTTCAATCTCCATTTCAAATGAGTGTAAACAAAGAAGTGAAGAAGGATTTATTTAGTCAAATCTTATTTGAGACTGATGCGTAGTTATTTTTAATTTAAGTAATTGCAATGATTGGAAGGGGTTACTTTTGACAAGAATGACACATGAATCGAAAATTTTATTTCTTTTGAACCTTGAGAATACGATGTGATTGTTATGAGAAATGTGTCAAGTGTTACTATAAGAAGCACACCATTAGGTCATTTGCAAAGGCGAGCCAAAATTTGAAGTTTATGATTCTTGATGCTAGCCTCTCTGATCATTTGGTCAGTGAGGTGAAAAAATTATGTATAATCCCAAGATAAATTGTGGGGTGAAAAAGTAACTTGTACGCGAATCAACTCCATGACATCGAAGCCATGTACAATATATTACTCAAGAATTAGAAGATGGTATCCGAGAAATAGTTGTAGACACGTGATTTTTGACCTATCGTCATTACATATCAAACTTCCTCTAAAAAAAAATGAGATTACAACAGCTTCAGAATTCAAAAGAATTGAAGTCTTTTAAGACATTTTCAACTCTTTACTACTTCTGTACTCTTGAGTTCTTCATCATGAGTATTTCCTACATCAAGCACATTATTAGCTGATGCTTCTACTTGTGTGTGTTTCAATTCCTCCAACTGCAACAACAATAAAATTATACAACGTTAACACAACGATTACTATGTTTAAGTTCAAACATATCAGAGTCGGCTACATGAATCCTCACTTCTCCGTTTAAGCTCAACTCATTGTCATCATTGTACCAAACAAGACTAAAATCTATTCTCAACTAGTAGATATCACTAATATGGATCTTTCTAGTTCATTGTGCCTCGTCTTTGGCTAAGTTTGCATTAATTTCAAGAAATTGTATATCTTTCGAGATAAGTTCCTTCTATGTGATTTTAGGTCTACCTCATCCTCATTTAGCACTCTCAGTCACCACACCTATGGACTGGTGCATTTGTAGATCGACGCAACAAAAACAATCATCTGAACTTCTAGAGAGCTTAGATATTACAGTGAACCAAGTCATACCTCTCTGCATCTTTCTTGGTTTTCTTTTATAAGTTCATTATACTTGATTTGCAGATCTGATAACTCGGCTTGTAGCTTTTCATATTCAGACAGTGATGGACCGCCTAATTTCTGCTGGACAAATCTGAGAGATCAGAAACCAAACGATCGTTTAATATAAGTTCTCTAACAAAGAAAGACCAGAAAACAATAGTCAGCACAGCTATGAGATGACAAGATGACATTTGAGCAAAAGCTTTGCGCTTATTAATATGCATTTGATCAGTTTTCCACATTATAGTTACAAGATATGTTATTAATCATCTAAAACATTTTGCTTTGAAACACAATTTTCACATAGACACAGTCCAAATCGAAAACAACATGCACCGTGCATGATGTGATTAAGTTTTGTACTATTTTTAAGAATACTTACTCAAGAGCTGAAGAAGGTTTGTCATTCTGCTCGTATAGTGCAACAAGGACTACAATGACAGGAAACACATATAAAATGAGGTCAAACTCTTTCCAATGAAAACAAAACGAAGATAAAAGGTGAGCATTCACACTAACTTAGGAAGTAATTAGAGACCACCTTTGGTTAGAGCATCAAGAACTCCACTGGCCTCCAGATACTTCCTGAAACCTTCTTTCTTTGCTTCCTTTTCCTGTCGAAAGCACCAGATAAGTTAATTCAACACAGGAAAGGGAGGCGTCTATAAGATAACGGCACATAACAGATAAGGTAACAAATAGCACGGAATTTCAAGGTTAAATACTAGACAGGCTTTGTTACTTAAGCGCTTTGAACACCATGATTCTAAATTGTCCATATCCTCTATGTAGATTTCTCACATTTATGTGCACTTGGGGAGGTTGTGGGAGGGAGTGTCAAATTTGCAAAAATGGATAGAATAAGTCGCTCTCCCGTTCTCCCTTGTTACACCAAGAGTTTAGTCTCATTATGTTAATATGATAGCAAAAAAGCTCAAGTTCAAAGGGGCACCTGTACCACATATCTCATGTACCAACAATTTTTGTGAGCCAGATGTTACCTATCAAGTCATCAGTCCTCATTTTTCTCAAAATGACATCATCAATCTATTTCACCCAGAATGTCAATAATACCATGTCATAGTTAGTCAGCACTATGGTATAGTCACATCATTACCTCGTCAGCACCAAGTTAGTGCAACGTGATTAGGTGCAACTGGAAACATGCATGTCTTAGTCCACAGTCTAATCAAACCACGGGACATGCATGCCCTCAATTTTATTGATGTTAATACCAAATTTTGGAATATGAGCTTTAGAGGAAGGAAGCTAAGCTCAAATCTTTGCTTATTGACACTGGATGTTCACAACATGGGTGGTTAGCCAATGGATAGTACTACCACTCTCAAATATTTTGATCTATATGGACATAAGTACATTAACCACATAATAGTCAGACTAGCTCAAACTAAGTGGAACTGTTAACATGGTTAAAACAAACTCTTTGAAGTCTAGACGCAACATGGTAATCATTTTATCACTATGTTAATATAGAGGTGGTTTCAAAAATAAATATTTTATTGATATATGATACTCAAATTGATAAAATGATTTGAACCACTTATTGTAAAAACGAGGATTTTACCCCCTTTATCCAATACTGAATCAATGACTTATTCTAAGTAACCAGAGCTTTCCGGATTTGAAAAAAAAACTTTGCTGACAATTACATACGGAGTATTTTATATTTTGTCAGAAGAATCCTCCAAATATTTTGGCTCTTACATTAGTTTTGATATCTTTTTGGAATATGAACAAGGAAGAGAATATAGGCTAATTAAATTCATTAAAAAAGATATGAGAATTTTACCTTATGCAACTGAGCGTGAGAGCCAAATAAATGAAAGATTCATGTCTGGTTCGGGAACTTGAAAATGGAAAAATTATTTATCCACTCGCAAGAGAAGGATAAAATTTGGAAGGAAGAGGAGTTACTGCTTTTAACCAAGTCAAAAAGATTGTTACAACTTAAAACTCAATCAACTAACCACCTTTCAATGGAGTGTGGAGCAAATGAAAGTCGGTTTTCGTGAACTTAAAATGTTATCCGGCATGGCAAGATGAGTAAAGGAGATTTCTTAGTGAACAATAACTACAACACAGATTTTTCTTATACATAGAGTGGACACCCTCCTTCCAACAGAATACATCTACACATTTTGTCATATCTTTTTTGTTCATCTATGGATTGAGTAACAGATATGTTTGTGTACCAGACTAATCAATCCAATCGTAGACCTTAAGTTGGGTATGCAGAACTGCAGCTAAACATGCAGCGGACTTCAATGAATAAGCCCAATCCCAGAATAGCAGCTATCTACTGTGTTGAAACACTAATCAAACCTAAGAGAAAGACCATACAGACATAGGCACATCTACCCTTTTTCCAGCTGATGCTGCTGGAACGATAGACTTTTTGATAAATGCAGCTGGACTACATACAAATATATAGCTAAAAAGTTTACACAGTTATACTACTTCATGTCCCAATGTCACAAGAGTAGCGGGTGTAGTTTTGCACTCGCTCCTTTCAAACATTAAATTTGTCTCTGATTTATTAGATAGACAACAATTATGTAATTTCATCAACGGATCGGTCTCTCCATCTTTATCAGAATATCCTTGAATATGTCCCATTTGCGGTAACATTTCTATATGTTCCCTAAAACCCATGACACTCACTTAAAAATATTTTTTTCCTCTTTTAGTCTTGAGTACAAATATGCACATTGACCATCCTCAAGAACACAAATTTAAGTAAGTGGTCGCTGAGTACCATTACACACACTATGATGATGGGCAATAACTTGCTATAAATACATAGACTTATCAAAACTGAATCTTTTTAAACTTCCCAATTAGGCAAAGAACTCCATTGTAGCTGACTATTACAGTGAAAAAGAAGCATTCTTTTCTGAACTAAGAACCAGAAATGGGAGGTTATGCTAAGTTGTTAACAACAATGTCAAGCAGTACAAAGTAACCAAAGCTTACTCATTTCTTCTTTTATTCTTGAATACAAACATTCACATTGACAATGAACAAGAACACAAATTAAAGTTAGCAGTTGCCAAGTACCATTACACACACTTGGTATAAATGCATATATACAATAACAACAACACACCCTATGTAATCCCACGAGCGGAGTCTGGTGAGGGTGGGGTATACACAGCCTTACCCCTGCCTCACTCGACTCAAATAAAACATAAGTATGTAAAACAAACACAAAACTGTAGCAACAACAAAATAATAGGATACTTGAAGCAAAGTATTGGTATAAATACATAAGACTTATAAAAATTGAATCTTTTTTATTTCCCAATTACAGGGAGAGCTCCACTGCATTATAACTGACATTTTACAGTGAAAAAGAAGCAATTTTTTTTTATGAATCAAGAACCAAAAATGGAAGATAAGTTCCTAGTTTTTAACAACAATGTCAAAGATTACAAAGAAAATGAAGCTTACCATTTCTTTAATTCTTCTTCTTCAATGGGATTTCAACTTCCAAGCTACTTCAATGGTGAATTTCGTTTACCCCTTTAAGGTAACAGAGTTAGATCCGGTTGGTTTTTTTTTTCTCTTTTTTAATTTAAACTTTAGAGAGTTTTTCCATGGCATATTAATCCCCTCTAACTCGAATGTACGTAATCTTACTCCTACCTCAAAATATTACCATCCTAATATTCATAAATATATCCTTTACTTCCCAAACATATATTTTTACATTAATATTATTTAATATTAATTACTAATTATAATTCTTAAATATCGTTTTTATCTAATAATAGTTATTCACCATTAATTTGACACATCCTTAACAAACAATAAATAATAGGGGTAATATTACTATATTATCATTTGACTTTATTAAATTTAACGCTTTGAATAATATGATAGATGATAAATACATATTTAATAGCAAGGGTAAAACTAATACAAAAAGTAAATTATCTCTTAATTTTTTAAATTGAACAAATATTATTGAACAACTATTTTTAATATAATGAAGACTCAACTATTATTTGACGGAAGGAGTATATATTTATTTCACTTATAAAAGGTTTAAATTTAAGTGAAGGGAAAAATACTTTTTGTTTTTTTATTTATCTAAACTTTAGTGGATAAATTTATCTCATACATTACTGAAATATAATAGGTACCTTATAAAATTAAGAAAAGTATTGAAAACATTTTGTTTTCAAACTATTAACAGCGTTGGAAACATCCCTTTACGTGACTAACTAAACATAGACACACCTCCAATTTCACTTATGTTGTAAGATCGAAAGTATATTTAAGTTCAGTTAATCAAATAAAGAGATATTTGAGCGGTTTCAATACTTTTCTCGGATCTCTTTTGAAAAAACTTGGATACATATAAGAAACAAAAATCACAATTAAGTTCTCTTACTTTTATTAATTTTCCGTTCTGGTCTAAGTATAAATAAAGGGAAGAGACAGAATTTTTATTTATTTTTTCTTTACTATTAGTAGTTTAGTACTTGTGATTGTTTAACGAACACCAACTGTTCGACAAATTGTCTCTGTAAAAGATTGTAACTTCATATAACCAAAATCAAGATTCTGAAATCTGATCAGCAGATATGGAGACCAGTAAAGAGGGAAATGTTGCATTTCTCGATCGTATTTCTCGTGCTACTAGAGGCAAACGGTAAATCAAGAAACCCAATTTTAATCAGTTCTTAATTTTTTGTTTTATTTTTGGTTTGGGAATTGTTTGTTGTGTGTATAATTTTGTGGGTTGAGCTTAATTTAAGTTTATTTCTTGTAAAAATGGATTTTTATATGACAGGATGACTAAATTGTTGGATGATGAGGTAGAAGAGGATGAACTTTTCTGGAATCAGGAAGCTCTTAAAGATGTATGTTGTTTTTTCAATAACATGTTACTTCATTATTGTGTTTATTGTAATTGTAGTTAGTAGGTAGCAACTTAAGCTTAATGTTTGTATAGAATTGGGGTCTGACGAGAGCAGAGTGTATGTAGACCTTACGTCTACATACTCAGAGGTAGAGAGGTTGTTTCTGATAGAACCTCGGCTCAAGAAGGAACAAATTTATAGAGAAAAGAACATCTTTTTGGAACTTTATGGAAAAAAAGATCATTTTTTTCTATCCTGGATGGTTTTTTCGTGAGGGGTTGGGGGAAGAGGTGGAGCCGGGGTTTGAAACTTATGGGTTTGGGATTCTTGTCCTTTTAAGCTTTGGGTTCTAAAATTAATAATTTGTACTTATTCGATGAGTTTTTAATACAAATATAGGGTTTGGACCAAAGTTGGGGGGTGTTGTCAGGAGAAAAATATGCATTGACCATGTTAAGTTTATATCAGTTGATGGATGGTAAGGGGAAATGATAGGTCAACTATGTCTAATTTAGGTTTAAGAAGTTCAAATAAAGTTGGGAAGAATTGCCCCAAACCATATATGCAGGAGTCTTTCAAGTTGCAGAATATTTCATCAATTACTGCACCCTTCATCTGTCTCTTTGTGCCTAGGTATCCACTGTAAGTTTCAGAATAGAATGGAGAATATTCATAAAGTTCATTAGGAGCCTTACAACGAGTTTGGATAGGCATGTTCAGTGGAAACAAGAAGGGATTCGTTAGCTTGTTATTTAGTAGGAAACAGTGAAATGGATTTTGGGTTGGAAAGTTTGTGAACTAAGAAACCGGAAGCTTTAGTATCCGATGCGTGTTTAATGTGGATTATTGAGGCAGATTGAAGTGCAACTGCTACTGGCTTTTAGAGATTCACGTTTCTTTGCTTTCTCTGGCAAGTCCAAAAATAGCATAAGAGCACAAAGAAAATGATATTTCTTTTTTGATAAAGGAACACCAAGAAAATGATGAAAACTGATGTTTCTCAAATATGGACGTAATTGTGCTTCTACGGAGAATATAACAAAGGAAAGTTTGTACTATGAGGTCTTAGGTTCAAATCCTATCAGAGACAAAAAACATTAGGTGTTTTCTTACCATCTATCTGTCCTAGCTTTGGTGGACAGAGTTACTTGATACCTGCTTGTGGTGGGAGGTGACTGGTGTCTGATAGAACTAGTCGAGGTGTGCGTAAGCTAGCCCACACACCATGGTTATCAAAAAAGAAAAGTTTCTCTGGAATAACTGCTGCCTCTTTACTTTACTTGTCTAAAATAATGATGATAATTATAATAACACAGCCTCCATTATTCCCAGCAGCACTAGTTTGAGTGAAAATGACTGTTGCCTCCATTATTCCTAGCAGTAGTAGTTGGAGTGCAATCTTTTACTCAAATCATAGGCCTTGACATCTCGTATCCATGGTTGTAACCGGGACTGAATGTTTTGATATTTTAATTGGTTTGGCGATCCAGAGCCACCAACCTTCCGTAAAATATTTGGTTTGTGCTTGTTTGGCAAATTTGCTAATTGAATTTAATGAGCTTTTGCTTGGATGCAAATCAGGAAGAGCATGACATTGAATATGAAGAGGAAGGGGAAGCTGTGGATGTTTTCGACAGTGACTTTGACGAAGATGTAAGTTCTAAGTGTTCCATTTCTCATCACTGAACCTTTCATTTCTCAAATTTTAGTGATGGATTGGTTACTTGTACTGGCAGTTCTAGCTTGGAAGGGTATGTTATTCGATAATTCTGTTCTCGTATGACCTATGTTAAAAATGACTTACCTAATATTGTTTCAGGAACCCGAACCTGATGAAGAAGGAGAAAATGAACCAGATGACAGGTTTGACACATTCAAGTTGATGGGAAGTGTCCTTTTAGCTCCATATGGATAGTCCTTAGATTATACTCTTCTCTTTTCTATGGCAGGACACGGACCAAAAAGCGATTGGTTTATCCAGGAAGACCACCTGCAAAGAAGAAAAAGAAAATGAAAACCCTTACCAAGACAGAAAAGGCACACCAAGAAAATGAAGAAGCTCCAGATCCGTCCACCCCTTCTGAACATCATGATGCTCATGATGATACTGAAGCAGAAAGAACAATTAGGAAATCAACAAGAACGGCTGTCGTTGTAAAACAAGCTGAAAGGGAAGCCATCCGTGCAGCCTTGCAGGCAACAACAAAGGTTTGGTGTTTGCACTATAATGCTATTTTTCACGATAGTACAACTAACAAACTATAATTTCTTACATGGCAGGCTTCTTTATTTTCTGGATTTAGGACACAACCCTTTTATTCTTGTTTATTTATTTAGTTTGTAATCCTGTGCATGTGCAGGTTTTTCTTGATTTCAGAAAACATTACTTGGACACTGAAATTAGAATTTGTTTTTATTTTCTACCACAATTCTGTTGCATCACTACCTTCTGATTATGCTTCTGATTCTTCAGCCTATAAAAAGAAAAAAGGAAGGGGAGGAAAAGAAGATGACTCAAGAAGAGATGCTTCTTGAAGCAGCTCAAACAGGTTTGGGTTCATTTCTTTACTCTATAAAATTGCTTTCAGTTCCTATCTGTGCACTTTTCACTATGATATGTAACCTGTCTTTGACAAAATTGGCAGAGGTCATGAATCTGAGGAATTTGGAGCGGGTTCTAGCAAGGGAAGAAGAAGTCAAGAAAAAGGCCATCGTGCATAAAGCAGTTTACAATGGTCCTCAGATACAATACATATCCAAAAACGGCAAGTTCCTTACTATAATTTGGGACCCCTAAAGCTTGTACCCTCTTCTCTATATCATAAAACATTGAGTTAATGGTCAAATACACACATAAACAATCACTTTTTCATGAGTTTCATACCTCAACTATCCATTGTTTGCTTTACCTACCTAAACTTATCACTCCTTTTGTATCTAAACACACCTCGATATTGAGTTGGCCAAATGCTTGTTCCCAATCGACAACAGGCGCATGTAGGCCAACTCAGCATCGAAGTGTGTTTTAATACAAAGGAAGTGATAGTTTGGGTAGGTAAATTGAACAATAGATAGTTGAGGTATGAAACATGCGAATAGGTGATAGTTTAGGTGTGTTTTTGACCATTAACTCTAAAACATTCATATGCTACAGTTGCTATCACTTGAAATGCTTTTTAGTTTGATATTCTTGTGAAAATTCAGTTGTTTTCCATCATTCCAAACCATGCATGTTAATGGTATCTTGCTCTCTGCAGGTGCTTCCTACCTAGAATTTGTCAATGGAGCATCTTTCGGTTCACAGATCTCAACAACATCCACTCCATGTAATTACAAGTCTTGATATATCCCGTTCCTCTCAGTTACATTTCCCTAACAATCAGTTTCATAGGCATGGCTGATTCCACATTGTTAAAGTATTTTCAGATGTTTATTGACTGGCCGCTTATGATTATTGACTGGTTTCATCTTTACAGACCCCCAGAAGGCAGTGTGTGCAGTTACTGGGTTGCCCGCACGGTAACATTCTCTTTCCACATTCTCGTACTGTTTTTTGTTTTTAGTGAATGCTAGCAATCATGCTCGCTAAAACTTGTAGTTCTTGCCTATTTTCTTATAAGATTCATCCCGTAGAAGGCACCAGGCTGGTGCACAATATTTACAAAATACAAAAGCTCAAACTCCGTTTTAATAAGAATCTGTCAATTCTCGAGGTATTCCGGAACCTTTGAACCAATAAGTCTAACTCCGAGCAGGGCAGTATCCATCAGAGCTAGTCTTTTGAGAGAGAGAGATCTTATTGCAACTGAATGTTCTGCTCTGGTTAGTGGTTGCTCCTCCCTTCTCTTACCTGTCAGTTTAAAATCTCCACCCCAATAACCTCTAGTAGCAGGCAGTTGAAACCACAGGTATCTTCTCTGGCTCCTTCGTTAGAGCTGTAGACCCCCAAGAAGATCCATGTAAATCCATTGATGGCACTTCACCTTCTTTGGAGAAGTGGAGAACATAAATGGAAATTTGCATTTCCAGATCCTCTTATCCCAGATAAAAGTAATGTCTATTTTTCTTCCTTCAGCCTGTTTAAAAGTGTTTTTGGCCCATCTACTAGTCCATTTTCCTAACTCCAGCGGGTTCCCAAGACACCTTTTTGTCTCTAAATAGACTGTATATCTCAGCTCTCCATTGCAGCATGAACATTTGACAAGTTTGCGCAAGTCTGTTATTGAGCCCTCGTACATTCCAACTGATCATATTGAACTTCATTTATCCTCAGTTCATTGACATTTAGGTCACCATCTCCCAGGTATGTGCTTGCCTGTCATATAATCTCTTTGGTTTCTGGGATGTTTTGAATTTTGTCAGAGAACCTTCCATCCAAACATTTCTCCAGGGTGTTAGTGTTTATTCTGCTGTCTTCTTCTCCATGCAGATTCTGGTCCTGTCGATGACTAATTCTTGTATTCAAATCTGTGAAGTTGGCCATTCAGTTGGTCCAGCTAACTCAGCATAACACTTCGATCTTAATGTTTGAGAAGGTGATGGTGGATAGCTGATGCTTTTCTTTATGAACCTCTGGATTTTTCATGCGATAGCTGACCATCCTCCCGGTGTCATTTGTGCTCTGCGACCTCAGACACTTCTTTCAAAGTGTTGAAATCCCATAACTACGATTTTCCTTCAATTCCTGTCTTGCTTAGAGAGCTTCTCCTCCTTTCAGTCCAGATGAATATTTCTGCATCTCTTTCAACTTTGCAACAACGTCCAAGATCTTTCTTAGGATTTTGGCATATTTAGAATAAAATAATATTTCTACAAGTGTGCTCTAGAACAAATCTCTCTATACCAACTAATATCCCGATTTTTAACCAAAAATATTCGAAGTGTACATCTATTCTAGTCTTCAAAGTTACTGTAAGGTCTCCAGAAAAAAAACATGTGATGTAGCATGTTCTGGCTTGATCCATTTGTTTCCGCTCAATCTGTTACCTGTCTTACGTTAGTACAGACACGGGTCGAGTCACACCTCCATTTTGGCTCTTCCAAACAATACCTTCCTTGTTTCTTCTTACTTTGACTCTCTCTCGTCCTCTCTCACACACAGAGAGACACATGCACAATCCAATATTGGAGCTCTATACTGTGTTCCCTTGGATAATATTTCTGTGTTTCTGTAAGCTTCCTTTATTTTATTGCCTAAAAAGAGAGATTACATGTGTACATGACCTGTTATGTGTCCTAGATGTATTGTCATCAAGGTCCTTGTCTTTCTTTGTAGAATAGTTTTAATTTGGATGTCTATTGTACTATTGACTAAGTGTTGTTTTCATCATTGATATTTTTTAGGTATCGTGATCCAAAGACTGGGCTTCCTTATGCAACTAAAGAAGCATTTAAGATCATACGCGAACGGTAAGAATTTTTAGTCAACTCAATATTGGATGATGATGAATGAAAAAACTGTCCTATTATTTCATGGTTCTTGCCTCTTGGTATGATGTGCTGTGATTGTAGTTAGGAGTTGAGTCATTGCAGGCCATACTTGCTGTATGAAGTAACTTCTTATGACTTGGCTTTTACTATAGAATCGGCTTTTCTAGCAAAGATTGTGTATGGGGAGAAATTCTATTGTATCGGTTTTATGAATTCTTTTGCATTCTTTGCTTACATGAACTATATTTTTGGCTTTCTTTGTTCGTACTATTGGAATTGAAAAAACTAAAATAAAGAAAAGATACGAGGTGTAGTTTATGAAGAAAGTAAATGGAGAAAATGGCAGATGACTACGATGCTTGCTGTCCTTCTCAACTTTCCTCTTCCTATGCCATTGACTTCTACTTTACTTTCGGATAAGATATTTCTGTAGTTTTCATTGAATCGTGATTTCTAAAGAGAACGGACTATCTCTACACGATGGCCGGAGAATGAATTATTAGTCAATAAGTCCTACATTGATAAGAGCCCCATAACTTCTCACTTATGGTTTCTGTGTAAAATAAGAATACACCACATGAACTCGGTTTAAGTTATGAAAAAGGTGTGTTTGTGCTGTCTTTCCAAAGGTTCAGTTCTTTTAGAACAAGTAGCTGGATGCATATGTGATCCCACCTTACATAATCAGGGGCTGAACCAGGATGACAGAAGGGGGTCATCCGAACCCCTTTGTCGGAAAAGAACACTCTATATGTAAGTCAAATCTGATATTTGTGTGTATATATTGCATATTAAACCCCCTTGACACAACCAAGAACTATTTCGAACACCCTTGATGAAAATCCTGCCTTTACCACTGTGTACATTACGAAAATCAAGTTCCATGTCATTCATAAAGTTACTATTCCTCATCTTACAGGTTTGCTGAGGAAAGTAGCAGGGCTCGGGAGGAAAAGCATATGGACGAGTTGTCTCAGGCAATTTCTGGGCTAGGATTTACCTCGAAACGAAAGAGGTCAATAATTTCAAATAGTAGAAAAACGTCATATACCCCGCGAGTATTTGCTCGTTGCCGCAAGTTTCCTGCTGATGACTCCATGTCTGAGGATTCAGAGTAGACACTATGTACAATTTGATCCTCTTTATTTCTAGACTAGGTTTGTAGAAATGCAGAAAGTAGCATTTTTTTTACTTGATTAGCTTGTATAATCAGTTTTAGTCTCAAGAGTTTTAAATGACATTTATATGGTACGAGTTGTAAAAGCGTAAGAGCTATTTATATAGAACCACCTTCAGTCATTTTCACATCTTTCGATCCTCTACTTAGTTGTCTTGATTGCATCGAAAAATGAAGGAACACATGGCATGTAACACATCTATCAAGCTAGAGCTTACTCCCTCTGTTGCATTTTATGAGTAGGTATTTGATTGACCACAGAGTTTAAAGAAGAAAAACAAATACTTTTGGAACTGAAAAATAGAATGAAAAAGAATCTTTATTTTGTAATTCGTTCTTAACAAATAAATTTTCGAACTTTTAGTTTCTCGAAAGGAAGTTGTCTGAAAGGACTTAAAATTTTGTTTTTATTGTATATTATAATAGTTTCAAATGAGTTTCAATAGAGTAACAATGATTAGTAAAAGTTTATATAATCAACCTAAATTTATTTGAGATTGAAACATTGTTATTGTTGTAGTGTAACACTCCTTACCTATTAATTTACTATGACATCTTCTCAAAAAATATCTTAATTTGGGGCTAAAAATTTCTTATTTTATTTTTCTAAAAAAGAGATTAAAATGAGACTTCTCTTCAACAAAAGGTCAATTTTAATTGTGACATTTTTCATACCTTCTAATTTTCAACTTTTTTGGTCAATATATCAAGGCCCTACTTTCTCCATAGGTAATAATTACAAGTTCTATCACCTTGATAGAATTATTTGATACTGATATCATTGATGTCCTCATCATTTCGGGACGGACCTAGTTTAAAAGTTATGAATTACATATTTATAAAAAAAAAAATTACTAAAACATTTAAAATAGTTGATTATAAATTCAGTTATTAACTTGAAACTACGATAAGAATTTATAAACTTAAAATTTTAAATTCGACTCTGATTGTCGATATAAATTTTTATATTTTTGCAAGCTACTTCCTACTACTTTCCTAATAAATTCTCCAACTTTTTATTTAAATTTAGGGGCAGGCAGTCAAAATTATGGACTGTTGAATTGACATGTAAACCACATATTTTTGGAGGCTGTGGAATTTTTTTCTCCAGCATGCACTGAAAGGTCTACTACAAAAAAAAGAAAAGAAAAAAGCAAATGTGTGGGTTATATATTTTTGCATATTAACTATCAAAGAATTTATTGACAATATTCCTTATATACCACGTGCATGTTTATTGGGGTCGAGTACAGACAATTACTGGATCAGCTCGGTGTTACCATTTCAGAATAAAAATCGATTATATCTTAAAATGGTACCATCGAGTTTGCTAAAAGGTATTGGACGAAAGATATGCAAATTGATCTTTCTCCAATATCTCTTAGAGCGTTGTTGTCTTGTAGGACAACCGTAGGTCTTTGTACCCTTGCAACCAAATATGATATTAATATATCAATTTTACAAAGGTTGGGGGGTGCGGGCTTCCGTGTTCGTTCTCGCATTCATTCTACCCAGTCAAAACGATGGGAACGATTGAAAGCGGCTTGCTCAAAGCTAGGTAAGTCATCGTAAACAAAATTTTAATTAAAGACAGATACTAAAATTGAAATTTATGAATTTTTATAATGATCTCAAATTAATATCATAATAAAATAATTGATACATAATCAAATACTATATTCACGTAAATGGGTGATCGAAGCTTGTGCGGTTAGAAAGATAGCCAGAGCCAAAATCTGAAATTTTGAATTTTAAATACTTAAAGCTATTAAATTTTAAATTAGTAATCACTACATATTCAATAGATTTTTAAAACAAATAAAATTTAAACTAAAACTATTAAGTTCGACGAATCAATGACCCATAGTGCCATACTTTAACTACATCCAAATTAGAAAGATTATATTTTTATTTATTTAATTGTATCTTCAACGACAATTTAAAAGGCTAATATAATACACCTACTTCTTGACCAAGGTTTATTTTATTTATTTTTAAAAAAAAAACAATAATGTTGAGTTGTCCCATATATGTGAGATGTGAAATATTTGGTCTTTTTATATTATTAATTTTGAGTAAAATATTTGGATAAAGTTAAGCTCAACATCATATTTTTACTGGTCATCAAAACAGGTAGAGTTTTAGGTTGGAGTTTCAATATCATCTATCATTAAAAAAAAAGAAGTTACATACTAATTGACACATAAAACATGAGAAAATAATTAAATAAATAAAAATATGTTTTCTTTAATTGAATGTTGTTTATTTAACCACTCTTTTATAATTTTAGATAATTCTCACTTAGCTTTTAAATTTGAATTAATCGAACTACATATATTTGCACACAGATTCAACAGTTTCACATAACTTTTGTGGTTTTTTTAAATTAAGGCAGGACAAATATTCCACAATATATATGCAATCAATGGATATACTGTAGGAACTTTATTTGGTTAACACACTTTGCTAGATTGATATTAACACATCTTTATTTACTATGTATCAAAGTTAGAATAAAATGGATAAGCAGAGACGTGTTTAGAATTTAAAATTTTAATAACAATTTCTAATTAACATATAATAATAACTAAATTTTATAGTTAAACATATATAAATATTTAGTAAATGTGAAAAAAATTTAGTAGGAAATGTTTTCTTCTTTAATTAATCTTATGTGATGTGAATTTGAATGAGAGGTGGCGGGCTTACATTGAGGCTAATGCCTTTTGTTAATTTTAATGTCACTTCAGTTCTTTTTTACTCGTATTTTTTTAAGTTCATGTTTCTATCCCACAAATGATGTGGGACTTCAATACCTTTTACACACTCAAATCTTTTGCAGCGTGGACAATATAAGACAAAAGATCCAATATCGAAAATAATGAATTAAAATGGTCCGGCTTGATACTATTTAAAGAGATAAATGATGGGTTTAATTCAACCACAAGAACTAGTTGTTAAAGTTGAGTTAAGTCGAAGATCCATTTTTTTAGAAGATATCAAAAAAGAATCCATCTGAAGTATTATTTTTCGATATTGGCTCCCCATATTATATTGTCCACTCTTCATATGTTCAACCCTGGATGTGGAAGAGAAGGAGAAGGGGAGGGTATGAAGAATCCCACATCAAATATTGTTTAGGGGATGTGTATTCCATATGGCTTAGACATGAATCCCCACCTCTAACTTTTGGGGTTGACTATTGAGTCATGCCTAAGATCTACTCCCTCCGTCTCATATTAGTTAATCATTTTTTATTTTACACGATGCTTAAGACATCATAAATTAGAAGATAATTAATTTACTAATTCATCCCTTAAAAAAAAAATTGGAGAATTTTACAAACAAATGTGAACATGTTCAAAAAATGGAATTAATTGCAAGGGTATAATACAGAAATTTTTTAATAAATACTTTGTTGATTTAATAAGGTGGACAACTATTTTTAATATTTATGATCAACTAATATGGAACGGGGGAGTATTATTGCTAATAGTTATGCCCTCGCCATCTTCAACTTTTGGGTCCGCCTTTGATTCAAGTTAGTCCGAACACCAATATAGATACCAGACACCAAACAAAACAAAAGAATCTATGTTTCCTCATGCATGGTCATGTCACAATCTTAATTCCCTTGACTATACTTCATTCAAACACTAGAAGCTACCTTCCTCTTTCTTTCTTTGAAATTTCTTCAATATCCTATATGTATAAATAGCATGCTTTCAAGATTTTCACTTAGACACAATATTTAAGCACAAATACAAATATCCAAAGATATAAGAGTGTGTGTGTGTGTGTTTTAAACTTCATGGATGAGCCAAATCAAAGAAGAGAGCCTATAAAAGTGAAGTATATAGATAGTCCAGTGATGGTAAATGCCAAAAATGCAACTGAGTTTAGGAACATTGTTCAACAACTCACTGGAAAAACACCACAAAAAATGTCTAGTGGTGGCACAACAATTGAGTGTTCAAGTGTCAAAGCACATAGTAATAGTAATAATAATAATAAGAATGTAGATGAGTTACTATGGAAAGAACTTTCACAAGGCATATCCATATATCACTACTTAGATTACTAGTGTCTTATGGTTCTCTCTTCTTCTTTTTTCCTCGGGATGCGGTTCTTTCTCGAATCTTGTTAACCTGGGATGCTTTTGTATAATGGAGAATCGAAGTGATGAATAAATTCATCATGTGTATTCTAGCAATAAATTTCATTGTTTTCCATTTTACTGCGTACGATCAATTTCAATTTATATGTCTTACTTCGATTAAGCTAGCATGGAGTTTGTTAAACTTTATTTCTAGGCTCGATCCTGGATCCGTTCAACATTTTCTCATTGTCCCTTCATTATCATTCGTTCATCTGGACAAGAGCAATTTTTACCTCATACAAATAACAATAATTAATATTTTTTTTAATATAATCATTCTCACATAGTACAAAAATTCTCGTCACGTCGAACATGTGTCTTTTTCTATGTATATAAAGAATTCAAAAATTATGGATCTTTACTAAAATATGTCAAAAAGGGAACAAAAATCTACGATGATATTTTTGACTCTTCTCATCACAAGTCATCAACAACGACCATGAGGATATATATTTTTATTTATTTATTTATTTTATTTGGACTTGCAGATCATATTATATAGTAGAGTTTCCATCTTCCATTTTTTTAAAATATTTTTTTTGATAAAGATAAAGAGATAAAACTTAGTTATACATCATCTTCACATGATGATATCATTCGTGATGTACGTTATACAAATAATTTTAAACAAATAATTTGAAATCCTACTTATATTATCAATTTTTAAAATATAAAATTTTCATGTTCTTTGATATTTAAAGCTACATATGTGGTTGGAATATGCATGATAGAAACATTTATCAGACAAATATATTTATACCAAAATAATAAATATATATTTATATCGACAAATTTAAAAATTAATCATGACTAATTAAGATATATTATATTCTCACCTTATTATGCAAAAAATAATAATTAATATCTTCATGATATCATAATATAACACAAGTTATGACTTAGAAGGCATAATAAGTTATATGCAGTTAATTAATTCCTACCTAAGTCATTTGAGGCATAAGTTTAGTTTATAACTAACAAAGCATATCTTACGATAAGGCATACTTATGTTGATAGTTTCGGAATGTTATGTCTTAAGAAGTTCATAAATTTTAATATCATAATTTTTTGTAAAATATCTCGTGAACTTCATACCTAATAAAATTATTTCGAACTGAAATAAATATAATATTAAATAAGTCACGTAATTCCAATAAGAGAGCGTGATTATAGGTCAAATGAGAACTTTAAAACTATTAAATTACTAAATATAAAAAGATGACATTATTCTTAAAATAAAATTTAAAAAAGCTATTATATATGTTGACATGCCAGGGTTAATATAAATTTTTGATAGTCAGTTAGTCAAATTAAAATAATGAACTTTTGAATTTATATGTAAAATCACATATATTTGAAGTCGTGTAATTTTGTCACTTATATCCACTTCAAAGTCTACTGGTCACTATTAAAAAAATACAAAAGCATTTTCTTTATAAAATTTCATCATGAATGATGATAGCATATATATATATATCATGGGAACTTGAGGTGTGTTCGGTATAAAAGAAAATATTTCCATGAAAAGTATTTGACCAGCGAAAAAATTAGAAATTTAAAATCGTAGTGAACATATTCTAAAGAAAGTAGGAAAAATATGTTTTACGAGTAACATTTCACGTTAAAATTACATAGCTCGAAATGCGTCATCATATTCTAGAGGCTAATTAATTAATATATAAATAATAAATTGTACTACATATATAGTATTGTACTTTTTTTTTCTTGACCAAGGTTTTTTCTTTTTGTCTAAAAAATAACTTGATTATTGACAAAATTGGTTCACTAGAATTGAAAGTCACGTCTATTATCAATTGTCTCTTTATTAGAAGTAATTAATTCTTGATTATATATTTTTAAATATGAAGGGCTATCAGATGAAGCTTCTAATTAAAGTAATTTGGATAAAATATTCATTCAATTCAAACTATATATATGTAAGCAATCAATGATGTCAGACATCAGGTTACTGTAGGGATTTTATGTGCTCTTGTTTTATTGGATACTAAATTTAGGACGTAAGGAAGACTATTAAAATTTGTAATTTATATGTTTGAGTTCTCACATCGATGATTATTTAGACATCGGTAATCGTCACATCATGATCATATTTTTGGGGTAGAGTTAGATCTTCTTCTTTTTTTATCATATAGTATTAGAGTCAGACTTATCTCAATTTATAATTTTACTCGATGTGAGGCTCTCCATTTGATATTATCCACGCTTCAGATGTTCAGTCCTGCCACGTCATTGACTGATAGATTATTTGGTCTCCTTGTATAGTATATTGGTTATATAGTTATTGGAAAATTCCCATCATATGAACTAAAGTTTTGATTGAGTTAGACACAAAATTTATTTTCTAACACTGTAAATCATCTTATTAAAAGTAAACTGAAAATAATTTCAGTTAACGTGTTTCAGAATATAAAAGTACATCTTTTTCTTTACGTACTAACACACTTTTTTAAAATATAGTCTTTCTCTAGATACCTTGCATGAATACGTAATGCTTTGTACATCGATCTGCTACCTATAAAGAGGTGTAAAATGTCAAAATGTTCCCTTGACTAACCATTAGCTATTCATTCAACTCATGATTCAAACATATGTCATTTCATACTAGAAGCTACTTGTGTCCATTTATTTCCTACCTTAGTTTATTTCTTGGAAATTTCCTCAATCCAATGTATAAATACCAATGTTATTTCAAGATTCACCAAGCCAAAAATAAGTACACAGTCACACACATACATATATATATATATACACAAAAACTTTCAAGATTTATTTGTGTGTACATTATATTCATGGACATGCAAAAGCAAAACCTTCAAATTAGAGAGCCCATCAAAGTGAAGTATATAGATAGCCCATTGATGGTTAATGCCAAAAATGCAACTGAGTTTAGGACAATTGTTCAAAAACTCACTGGAAAAAACCCTAAAAAAATGGCCACAAATGGCATAGTTCGTGAGTGTTCAAGTGTCAAAACACATGAGATTGATAACAATAATATTGTTGATGAGTTAATGTGGAAAGAACTTTCACAAGGCATATCTATATATAACTACCTATAGATTAAGTATGTCTTGCTAGGACATAGCAAGGGATTCATCTGAATGTCTTTCGTTGGAAAATTATATTATATATACATAAACTTATTTCATATTTTTATAGTAGATATTGATCATTCTCATGACTTCTTCTATCATGTTTATTTATTGTACTTTGAATTTTCTTAGTAAAAATTCTGAATTCAGCGCAATTGATCCTAATAGACATATCTTATGTCTATAACCTTCACGTGTTGGCATGTTGCTCATATTATTATTATCCATTGTGCATGAATTGTACTTTTTCTGTCTCGATTTACGTGACATATATTCTTTCACTTTTATATGTTCTAGAAAAAAGACGTCATTTTTCTATAATCAGAAATAACTAACTTCAATATTTTCGGCCTCATTTACTCTTAATGACACTAATGTCTAAAACACTCACTAATATACACACACATTTTCTTTAGTTGGACTATTCGCTTCCCAAGATATTTAGGATTAATTGGACTTCATTGTGAATATTAGATATCGAATTGAAAGACAAAAAAAAAAAAACTATACCTTGTTACCAAAATATTGTCAAAACTGTTGTGCTGAGAAAGTGAGAGGCAATTCAGACTCTTTTGGAATTAATTTAGGCAGCTTTAGACTTCTTGAAAAATCATCCAATTGATTGTTGTTTTTGTCGAACTTATTGAAAATATGAAAAAAGAAAAAAGGTTGTGATTTACTTTACGATTACTTTCTCTGTCTCAAACTATTTATCGTAATTTTTAAAAATAATTATCCTAAATTATTTATCAAAGTTAATAGTTATTCTCCAAATATCGTCATTACTTTTTTTCGAAAAATTTTCAAAACAAAATTAATTTATTTCCACTCATTCTTGAAGAGAACATACAAACACCTTAATTATGAAAAGGTGACATATAAACAGAATAAATAAAGTAAATAATCAATGCAGAGAGAGCATATTATAAGACATAAACAAGGATTAAATAATTTGAAAAGGTTTTTATAATTAATAGAATGATCAATAATTTGAGAATGGAATATGATTGATTAGATGACAATATCTTTGATGATTCACACAATCTTTGGCATTATTGTGCACTTTGAATATTAAAGTCATATATTTGTTTGTGTTCACACTGTGTTTGAACAAATTAAATTGATATCAAGGTAACTCAATTGTAACAAACTTGTAATTAATTATTTCTCCTCTTAGATTTGTTAATTTGAAAATTGTTTTACATTATAAATACATTAAAAAAATTATGACCCTACGAGTAAGTAATTAATATATCATCATGTCATTTTCATATATTATAATAGAAATTCGTTTTCTTTCTTTTTTTAATTTCAAATCTCATATTTTAAGAAAATCTATCAGAGATATTATTTGAATTGTGATTTGATAGTATAAATCTTTTTCACACGGACATTATATAAAACTTAACTCATCTAAGCAATCGTCGTTGTAAAATTATATTATATGTGTAAATACTGAATTAACTACATTATATTTTGAGAAAACAATTATTCTATCAATTATGAAAAAGGTTGAAAAAATTACCACGATGGGTCTATTTTAAATGTTATTTTAGTCGAAACAAATTTGGTCCCATCGCTTTAGAAAAACAAGGACGCATTGAATATTATTTTTTTGCACATTACTATAATAATTGATCGGTAAATACAATTTTCAGGAAGTCTTTCAATAATTATTAAAGTACTTATTTTGAGATATATACAAAGGATAGTCAGACATTTTTTATGATTATACTAATCAATGATTTTCTTAGAGGGTATATCAACTATTCAATGATTATATTTTTTTTTAATTGAAAAGAATTGTCAACTTTAGCTTTAAATTCTTCAAAACGATAATTATTTTGCATCAATTTTCTTTAATAAAACGACAGTTAAAATGAAACCACGGAATAATGACGATATGGATACACCATTAATGACTCAAAAATAAGTGATTTTGATGGTCGACATTCCCTCCTTTTCATATTAATATATTTATTATATTGCCCTTGTTAATCTAGTATATCTCCTTAAAAAAATTAATTAAGTATGTATTTTATTAAACTAATCTTAATAATGATGTTTTGAAATTTTAAATTTGACATATCAAGGTAGTATGAAAAAGATATATTTTTTTCTTAATTTTATAAACTGATGGATCAAGTTTTATATTTTAAAAAAATTAAACCACAAATTTAAAATTGAAATGTGAAATTCAGAATTTGAAATTAAAATTTTAACTTGGAGTTAAAGTTTTATTCAAATATCATAAACAAATACAAATTTCAAATTAAAACATCAGAGAAGTAATCCAACATTTAAATTTGATAAATTCATATAAGATTTTAAACATTTAATGCATTGTACAGGTTGTGTGATGCTATGTTATCTCAATTTCAATTCAATTTAAATGAAGCCAATAAAACTATAAAATTTACTGCGTTCTGACGTTTATAACAAGCCAATAAATAAAAAATACGTATTTTTCAAATATATATTTACCACCATGGTTAAATGATATACATTCTTCAACTTTTTACCTATATATATTAAATTGTCTGATTTGACGTAACTTGTGATCATCAATAAAGTGTACCGAAGCTGTAAATTCTTCCTTGTGTAACTCGAATTTATAAAATTGAAACTCCATCAGCGGTATTCAAACTACAAAAATGTTCTATTTGATGTAATTAAACACCAAATGCTTGATTTAATGTAAATAGTTGATTGCAACCAAGTACTAGGCACAGATATCTTTTAGTACTGCCTTGTCTGAAGAATTCTCCTTTCCTTTCTACTTGCAAGCAAGCCAAATACTCATCAAAAGTCATCAAGAACAACAAAATACCCGGTGTATTCATACAAGTAAGGTTCAGAAAGGGTAGAGTGAACACAAACCTTAATCCTGCCTCATGTAAATAGAGAAGTTATTTTCGAGAGACCCTAGACTCTCAACTCAAGCACTCAACACATCAGAAGTGAGATTTGAAGAGGGTAAAGTGGACGCTAACCTTATGGTGAATTCCCACAAGTGGAGTTTAGAGAGCATAGAGTAAACACAGACCTTACCGTTACCGTTACCCCTACCTCACGGATATAGAGAGGCTATTATCAACAAACCTTCGACTCAAGCAACACATCAGAAGTGGCAAAAAAAGCAATTCATAATCAAAATAACTTAACACATGTACATGACCACATACAATAACCAGAAGCTACAAATTCTCCTGCATTACAAATACTAAAAAGTAGGAACCATATGTTAAAACAACATAGATTTCAATTCTTAAAGCACAATTCCTTCAAAACTCTTGCCCAACTTAATCTTGTTCCTAATTAGTTGACAAGAAAAAACTAGAACCTCCTCCTCCTCCCTATCATTACTACTACTACTACCTTAAAATTACTAGTAAAACCTTAATTTTCAATCCTCAGAAGCTTTCAGATAAAGATTCTCACCA
>JAJOOH010003625.1:0-32416 GCA_029582605.1 Solanum gracilifrons | reverse complement strand
ATATTTTTTAAAAATAAACTTTAAAAAAAAAATTTCGGGGAGGGGGTGGGGGGTGAGGGTGGGCTGGTGGGGGAGTGGGATGAAAAATAAGAATTTGAATTAGAAAATATATTTTAGAAACAAACTTTAATTTTTTGATTTTTTTTGGGGAGGGGGGGAGTAGGAGTGGGGCTAGCGGGTGAGGGGGTCGAGGGTAGGGAGGTGGGGGTGGGATGAAAATAAAATTTTAAATTAGAAATGTTTTTTTAAAAGCAAACTTAAATTATTTTTTTGTGGGGGGTGGGTAGGGGGCCGGTGGGGTAGGGGGTAGGGGGTGAGGGTGGGGTAAAAAAATTTAAAATTGAAGTTGAAAATATCTTTTTTAAAAAAACTTTTAAAAATTATTTTTTGTCAACAAAAAAAATTGTAATTTGAAGTTGGAGGAGAGTTTTGGAAAATGTTTTCCTTAATTTTTGAAGGGAAATCATTTTTCTTAAATTCGAGGAAAATGAATTGATTTGAAAAATATTTTTCAAAACATTTTACCCAATCAAACATGAGAAAATTGGAAAATATTTTCCTTCATATCAAACACACGCTAAGTCGATTCAACAATCAAATATTGGCTTTATTAGAAAATCTTACACACTACATTAATATTAATTATTTGATTAAGTTATCCGTTTTCTGGTTTTTCTAATTTAATCCAATTAACTATATATATATTAGTACTAAATGGCTCAGTCAATTTCATTTTTAATTCCTTTTCTTTCTTTGTTGACTAAAGCTAACACATGATAATTTGGACTTTTATAACATAGACAGCCTTGATTATATGGTAGTTGGTGCCACAAAGATAGCCATCACATGGGGATCGTGTGATTATTATATTTTTTTTAGATGATCTTTGTTTTAATAGAATATTACATAGTTGTACTGTTATAACTCTTATTTGTAACATAAATAATTGTCTCCATTTGGGTTGAAAAGTTAAAAGTCAACTTTTATGCAAGTTGGGAAGCAGTTTTTGCCAAGATATTGTTGTTTAACAATAATTTTGAGGCAACAAAGTCGCAAGCTTTTGTCAAGTGGAGCCCTTTAATAAATTATTGTATATTTGTGGACTGTGGTTAGGCACATCCATGGTTAATATGTAGAGCCCGTTAGGATTGACTTAAAAAATTAACTTTTAAGTTAAAAATAAAAAGTCAAATTGAAATGACTTTTAAGTCAAAAAATAAAAAGTAAACGGAGACCTACTTTTGATTTTTGATTTATTTTAAGTAATTTTAAACTTATTTTAAATCATTTTTGACCTTGCCAAATACTTCATAATTTATTTTAAGTCATTTTTTTATTTATTTCAAGTAATTTTTTTATATTTGTCAAACACTTCTAAAAATAAAAAACTAACTTAAAAATAAGTTTGATCAACTTTTAAATCAATCCAAACATCCTCTTAATTATAGGGGAATTTTTCTCTGACAAAGAAAACAAACAGTTGGTTGTGTCTTCAATGCAATGCTAATATTTTCTAAATATAGCTCCTGCCACGTTATATGCCAAATATATTTATATAATAAATAGAGAAATTTGTTTAAAATGACCATCAACAATTTGATAAAGATTTTATCGTGTTATATTTTTTTTTGGCTATATAGTATCATTCTCGTTAGTTAACCAGCTCAAAAATGCTCTCCAACTAGTCAAAGCTAAAACTAAAATATCCTTCCTACTAATGATTTGCCAAAATAAGAGAAAATAGACCATTTTTTCCCTTTTGACCTTTATTTAAAATTTTAAATAGTTATGTAAGAAAAAATAAATGATTTCATGTTAAATAATAATAACTCATGTCTTTTGTGTAAAGAATCCGATAAAACAATAATTGTACGTCATCATTTTTTATTTGTTAAGATGGGAAAACAATAACTCATATCTCTAAGATCGCTCCAAAAGCCGCATCTCTAAACTGTCTTTTGACACTATCATAAGTATTCAATTTTATCTTTCCTTGCATTTAGAGGAAACCAAACAATTATTTTGGCTTGTTTGGAAGTACAAGCTTGACTTAGGGTGTGTTTGATATGAAGGAAAACATTTTTCGGAAAATGTTTTTCAATTTTCTCATGTTTGGTTGGGTTAAAATGTTTTCCAAATCAACTCAAGTTAAAATAATCTTGAAACCTTCAAGTTAATTAGACTGAAGCATGGAACTCATATTCAAGATATATGTTCTAGATTTTACATATATCTTTTGCAGAGAATTTTCATCCTCTAAAGATATCAAAACTTGTAATGACCCTCCAGTTCATTTCTTTTTGTCGTTTCGAGAATTCCTATAGCGATCCAGAGTTATTTATGACTTGTTGCGGTCACCTGGTCATTCGTTTGGATTCTATGCAAGCTTCCATGTTTTGGAGCTTTTGAAAATTTAATAATTGATTTTAGTCAAAAGCTCAGGAATACGGCCTCAAAATTCAATTCTGACGGTTGTCGTAGCTCTAAAATGTTGAGTCTGATCTAGGATGACCTTTGGTGCAAATCTTGAGGCTTCCAAGCTAATCCCAAGCCGCCTTGTAGAATTTGGCGTAAAACACTTGGAAGTTTTGACAATCTCCATTGAGTCGCCAAATTTGGTAGGGTAGCATATCTTGTTTACATTGCACGAGGTTTTAAACCAAATACGAGCACCCGAGTGGAGTCTGTTTGGACTTAGCTTGAAATTTTTTGTGCCTCATGCTGGTGAAGCTGCCTTTGCGACCTTGGTGTTGCTTAAGAGGCCACTAATTTAGCAGCCTCTGCTCTAGCATCTAGGGGTCTGTTTTTGCGGGCCAAGTCAGCTAAGGACCAGCCGCTTTAGCGGCCTTGGCTTTGCTTAGGCAATTTTTTCTTTAGTGGCTAGGGGCTCACTTAAGGAAATTCTCCTTGCTTGTCCAACTTCTTTAGAGGTTATCAATTACTTTTACAATATTGCTTAAGCAGCATATGTGGCTGCTTTTGTAGCATTGACACTCAGTCAAAGACTATTGTGATGTTTTTTCTCTTTGTTTTCAGACTTGATTTGAGACCGCTTTAGCTCCTTTATTTAATGGGAATTGGTGTTTCTTACTGGGATATATTGGAGAAGTCTGTGGGGACTCTTGGATGGGGTTTGCAGATTCATTTTGGAGGTAAATATTTACTCCCTAGACCTCCTCTTGCTCTCTAATTGTGTTCTTAGAGATTTTTTATGCATGTCTGTGATTTCTTGCTTTTTGAGCTTGAATTATGTCCCATTTTTGGACACAGGTTTAGTAAGCCCATTTGGACTTTTGATGGAGTGAATTTCAGGATTCCTGATGCGGGTCCCACATTTTTATGTTGACTTGATTTTGGGTCTATATCCAATTATTGTAATTTTGACGTCAAAATATTTGTATTGCCATTGTGATTCTATTTTTGATAGTTCTGCAGCGTACAAAGGCCATTCACAAGGGAAACGTTCTAGAATTGTGATTTTAGAGTGTGTGCGATCTGGTAAGAGGTAGGCTATGGATTTTTTTCTTTTAGATTGGGCTTGAGAATGTAAATGCATGTTGATTAGTTGGAATTTTGGTTGGGTTGCTAGTTGATCATGTTTATCTTGTTAGAATTCATGTTTTAGGATTTTCTTTGGGTTTTTTTTTGGACGGTTAGCTTGTTGTTTCCCTTCTTGTGAGGAACCTTACCTTGTGGCCCAAGATTATACTTGTTTATGATTGTTGTAGGAAGCATGTTTGGCTATAGTCTAGGTATAAACTAGTGGAAACCTTAGCCTTGTATTTTTGGAACTAATAGGGCTTAAAATTGCCCTGATGTCGCTTCAATGAATTAACTCCATTAGAATAATGTAGCAGATTTGGGTATGATCGAATGAGCCTTTGTTAGGAGGTAACTCATCTCCAACGACATTTGCTTCATAAATCCCTTTTTCTATGGTCCAATTGATTCACAATTAAGATTTCAGGCTTCATTAGATGATTTGTGATTGGTTTTGGTTTGAGATTGGAGTGTTGTATTGATTACTTTTGAGTGGATGTCATTCAATAGTGGCCTTGTGATGATGGTTTGATATGGGATCCTACACGGTAGCTTATTTGGTTGCATATTCAAGGTTTGGTCATGCTACTCTATTAATAGTCACTGCTTCATATTTTGGTTGTATGATCTTTAACTGTAGTTGGTGACAAGTTGGAATCTAAGCCCAAGTTCATCGATCTCATTTTTCAGAGTTAATGTCTAATAAGTCTTGAGGATCGCTGCAGAGACGTCTGTATCCTATCTTCGGGAGGCTACAGAGCATCGTTAGGAAGATTCTCTTTTTTGTATGGGTGTTGTGCATCTTATGTCTTATTGGTTTCATGGAATCTCACTGGTTTCATTCTTTCATATGATGGTTCGTACGCACGACTCACGGGCTGGGGGTGATCCACCCAAGCTTGGTGATTGAGCCACAAGTGGGGGCAGAGGAAGACCTTGGCACCGTGCAAGGGATACAACACCAACCGGTGATAGACAAAGGACTCCTGAGATAATTACAGAGCCTCATGTAGCTTCAGTTCCTTCTCAGCCGGTGGGGTTGGGGCTAGCCAAGCCCCCACCCAGAACAATTATGGCTCATGAGCTTCAAGTGGCCATTACCCAATTACTTTATATTTTGGAGGGCATGCAGCAGACCCCAACTCCAGTTATACTAGCACCGTAAGGTCTACCTACAATAGTGACTTTACAGGTAGAGATGCCACCAGCACCCGCTACTACCCAGTCAGTTTCTGTGGCTAGAGCTTTGTCGCTAAAGGAATATAAGATGCTTAGAGTGTTCTTGAGGTTGTCACATCCGAGGTTTTCTAGGGTGATTAGAGAGAATGCCCATGAGTTTCTCACCACCTGCAACGAGCAGTTGCATAGTTGGGTCTAGTAGAGTCGAGAGCAGCCGACTTCACCTCATATTAGCTTGACGGGCTAGCCAAGAAGTGGTGGTATTCATACTTAGAGACTAGACTAGCTGGGATGCCTACGGTGTGATGAATGAGTTTTCAGAGGCCTTTTTGTCCAGATTCGTTCTACTCTTGAGGTTAGTGTTGGGCTTTATGACTGTGTCTGAGTATGAGATGAGGTTTAATGGTCTCATAAGTCATGCTACGATTATTCTTCCTACCAAGCAAGAGAGGGTTTGTTGTTTTGTTCGTGGGTTGAGACTTCAGTTGCAGATTGACATTGAGTTTATGGTTTCAACGGGCCTCTCAATCTTGGATATTGCCGACCATGCCAGTACTAGGGAGAAAATATGTCATGATGATCATGCGGGAAATGAAAAGAGGGCTTGGCATCATGGTAGCTACAAGGGTCCTATTCTAGGCCTAAAAACTCATATAATAGACCTTGTCGGTGTTTTCTGCAGGGTTAGGCTTGTCGACCTATTCAGGTGATGCTTTAGGCCTGAGAAGGTGACCAATATAGTCAAAGTGATGCTGGTATGGGTCAGAGTTCGAGGGGTTCACAATCATGGGATTTAGGCCATGATTATCAATATGTTGTGGGCCAATCTTTATAGGGTTTCTATGACTGTAGGGATTTTGATTATTAACCTGGAGATTCTCCTTGGTGAGGGGAAATTCCAGTAGCTCTCTATCCATCTAAACTAGTTAGAATAGTAGCACTTCCAACTAAAGGTGGTGCCTAGGGTCAGGACCGATGAGACGGTCATCAGGGAGCTTTGGGAGGGTCTCAGGGAGACAGGTCAGGTGGTAGGACTGATGCTTGAGGCAGAGGTGGACAGTCCCACCTATATCCATTACCATTGAGGGCGGAGGCTGGGGAACCATACGATGTTATATAATGTATGATCTTTTATGCCATCATCCCACCTCGATTTTTTTCAATCATAGCTCTACTTTTTTATATGTTTATGTATATTATGATTCCAGTTGAGTTTGATTTCAGAGCCTTTGGTAGCATCATTGCATGTTTCGACCCATTGTGGGTGAGTCTTTAGTAGTGGGTCTGGTGTATCAATCTTGTTTGGTGACTATTTAGTAGTATAACACTCGGGATGGCCTTATTGTGCTAGGTATGTTGGATTTTGATGTTATTATGGGCATGGACTGGTTATCCCCCTATCGTGCTATCTTGGATTGTTTTGCAAAGACTATTACATTAGCCATGCCTAGTGTTCGTTCGGTGGTGTTGCTGGGCTCTTGTAGTCACTCACCGAGTGGAGTTATCTATTTTATTTGGGCTCAAAGGTTAATGGCTAGCGGACATCTAGCTTATTTTTTTCTCTGTGTGGGATGTAAGTAGGGAGGTCCCTATGGTTGATTCAATCCCTATTATTGAAACCCAATTTTGTTCTATTTTCCTTCCGTTAATTTCTCTATGCTTCTTGAGCATTAATAATTTGAACGTATTATTTTTTCTAGCTTTATTACTATTTTTTTTACTATAAAAATGTGCTTTATTTGTATTTCATATATTTTAGACATAAAATTTATTATAATTAATTATATGTGTTCCAAGTTATTGGTAAAGAAGCACTAGAGAAATTAATTTAAAGGAAAAAGACCACGAAAATTCGTTCAAAATAAGGCACAAACTAAACAAAATTTCATCCCCCTTTTTACATGAATGTTCGCTCAAATGAGCCCAAATCAGAAAATGTCTTCGGTCCACATTCAATATTTAAATGGGAAAATTACGCGAGTTGGCAAACATCACTAGGTTATTAGTCAATTAGGGTATAGTTTAATTTATTTTCTGTCAATAAATATAGTTTCCGTTTTTTTCCCATTAATAATGGGACCCACCACCTCTTTGTATACTGAACTAAAGAAGCCTTCATCGGTTTTGGTATATGATTTTATACAAAATCAAATTTATCTCTCCTATCCTCATTCCCTATTTTTCTCCTAAAATCACTCTTCCACTTCCAATTTGAAATTCGAATTCCACCTTCTCCTCCGATCATGTTTTCACTTTTTGCAGGTAACCATCAAAATCGTGGGTGAATCTTTTTTTTTTTTTTTTTTTCATTTTTCAACAATTGTATATGTATTATGCTTATTAGTTTTTTGATAATTTTTTCTAAAAATTTCCTCATTACTTATTGATGAGTCCATGATTTGGACTCATTTAGGGCTTTATTTGGATAGATTTTGTGTCCTCAAATGCTTGTTTTGTGCCAATAACTGATGTAAAACCCTTGATTTCCAGGTGTTTGGATAAAAAAACAAAGCATGGACACTAACTTGCAGAAAGGAGCGAAGCGAGCTGAAAGGGCAAAGATTGAAGGCCTGGTGATCGCCAAGTCGCCTAATGAACTTTTGGCCGCCTAAAGTTCCAATGTGCCAAGCCCTGAAGGAGAAAATCAATTTGGCGATAGAAAGGAGCAGTCGGCGTGTCACTGAGTGGTTCCGCGATGCAGTGTTGGATCTCCCAAAGTTACAGAACTTGAGGATGCTGAAGGCCAAAGCAGAAAGACGATGAACTTGGCCAAAGGGCGGATCGCCGAGTTGATCGGCGAGCCCTACTTACTGTGCCGAATGGTCCTTCACAACATATTTTTGGCGACTATAAATACATTTTCAAAGATTATGTTTAGTATCAAATTTTATTCTGAACATTCATTAGAGTAATTTTTGAGTTTGAGGCAACTTTTCCTTAGCTTTGAAGAATTGAAGTGTTCCATTTTTGAGAAATTGGAAGTGGGTCTTTGAGATTCTTCAATTTGGACCTTTGTAAAGACGAAATTAATCTTACCCAGTTGATGGAAACACAATTTGGTAACGATTTCTATCTTTTTATGATGTCTAGCTAAAATCCAAATTCTTGGGGTGTGATTATGGGTTGATTTAGCTTGTGGGTATTGCTAATTGTTAGTTTAAATGTTGTTTAGAAGTGATTTCATTCAGTAATTGTGATTTAATTTAAAGGGTTGTAGTTGCAAATGTAATTCTACCTTAGTGTTTTTGGCTTGCTCGAGAGAAAGGTTTTAAAACCAAGATTACTGAATTGATGGCCTGTGGGTATTGGGTTATCATGGGTTCAACTCGAGAGAGTGAATCCTAAACCTTTTTCCACACATTCAGCTCGAGAGAGTGAATGGACTAAAGCGAAAGTTGTTCTTATTTGCTTGCTTGTTGGTGTTCGAGAGAAACCAACTTGATTCGGGGTAAATTGTTTGAGAGAAAGTTTATCCCCACTAAAGTTTAACTTAGTCACTGATTTACAGTTATTTACTAATAGTTGCAATCACCCATTTGTCTATATTAGCCTATAATTCAATCACATCCCAAGAACCTGTCTCATTACTTGTTAATTCGTGTTATTTGCTGTTGTTGTAGCTGATAGTTAAAACCAAAACCCCTTTTATTTGACATTCGTGTCACCCCTTAATTTGAATTATGCTTTTATTCGTAAATGTCTGTTCCTATGATTGACTTGAACATACTCTTACTTTACTTTTGAATCTTAAACACGTACCACTCCCTCTGGGGTTCGACCCCAACTCATTTAGTTGAGTTATTATACTGATTAGCGATCGTTGACACTTAGAATTGGATGAAGTGTCCTTGAGACGTTAATCACTTATTAGATTATTAGTTTTTCAAAAATAAAATGGATGATTCGACTCCATCTAAGAGGATTACGAGAGGTACGCCATTGCATGTCCAAGTTGTTGTTGACAATCCACCTTCATTTTCAATTAGTTTAACTTACGATTTTGGAGTCAATGCATAGTCTATGGCAAAATCTATACAAGTTCTAGATGAAAAATCTATTGAAGAATTGAGATTCAAGAAAAAAAAATGAACCAATTGCATTTCAGAAAGTCATAAAAAATGCCAAGGCAAGTGACATTAAAATTGTTGAAGGAGGAAGTAAGAGAAAAACCAAAGACAGTAATTCAGAGGAGATTGTGTCTACTTTATCAGATCTGGACAAATTTGAAGAATATCGGGTATTTACTTAAAACACAATTGTATCTAGATATTTGTATATTTCGTTAGTTGTTTACAAATTTACATAAAGTGTGTGTATATTTCCTGCTTAAATCATATTTGTATATAGATATATGTATATTGTATATTTCATGTTCAAATCACATTTTGTATTAGTTATTTGTATATTTTGTTTAGTCATATACAAGATTATTGAACTTTATGTACAGTTTCTGCCTAAATCACAATTATATATTAGTATTTGTATATATTATTAGTTATATACAAATTGCTTGAAATTTATGTATATATTTATTAATAAAAAAAAAACTCATTTTACACGCCTTTACATATGCTCATATACAAATATAATACATATACGAAGTTACTAATTTACAAATTGATATAAATAATTATATACAATGCATTTATATACAATTCATTTCACACAATTCCTGTCACATACAGAATATGAGAAATTATACAAATACATACATATATATATACTAGATTTTTGACACGTGTATTGCACGTGATTATCAATTCAGAAAATTTAAGCGAAGATTTGAATAATAAGGTTTGCACAAAATAATATTGTGAATGTTCAATGTGGATTGTCATATATATATCTTTTTCACACGAACCTATAAAGATAGTCAATGAAATTTTTTATTAGTTAAATGAAATAATGTACATTTTTATTTCAATTTGATAAGGTTGAATCATGTAATTAGTCGTATCTCACTAATATTACCTAATAGACAATATTTGTTGTATGTTTTCTTGTCATCTACCAGATGTGCTTTGCAGGTGTATTCAACTTAATTTGTTTAGATGTCATATGGACATATGGAGATGTCATATAACTTTTAAATGATTCATATATATTCACATTTTTTGTGAGTTTTATTAGAAAAAAATAAATCGGAAAATTTTAAAATAATATATTTTGAAGTTAGAAGATCTTGTTAACTTTATAATACATTTGTGACATATATAAATACTGAAATATGAACTTTTCTTCGTCGAAAATACTGTAATATAAAGAAATAGTAAATTAGTAAAACTAAAGGGCAATGTTTACATAGTAATAACTATTTTTAATCAAACTTCCTGACAATCTAAATCACATAAGTAACATTGATAAATAAAGTCATTCTTTTGTCCTAAGCATAAAAATAAATAAATTGTGATAATTCTTTTACTCTTAAGAAGTTTAATAATTTTGAAAAAATGTATTCAGAAGCATATATCTACACCAAAAGAGAAATTGATAACAAAAACAAATGAATTTAGACTACAATAAAAATTAAACTAATACAAACTTCCCCTGACGTTATTACAAGTCATATGAACTTTTCTTGGTCGAAAATACTGTAATATAAAGAAATAGTAAATTAGTAAAACTAAAGGGCAATGTTTACATAGTAATAGCTATTTTTAATCAAACTTCCTGACAATCTAAATCACATAAGTAACATTGATAAATAAAGTCATTCTTTTGTCATAAGCATAAAAAAAAAATTGTGATAATTCTTTTACTCTTGAGAAGTTTAATAATTTTGAAAAAATGTATTCAGAAGCATATATCTACACCAAAAGAGAAATTGTTAACAAAAACAAATGAATTTAGACTATAATAAAAATTAAATTAATACAAACTTCCCCTGACGTTATTACAAGTCATATGAACTTTTTTTGGTCGAAAATAATGAAATATTAAGAAATAGTAAATAAGTAAAATAAAAGGGTAATGTTTATATAGTAATAACTATTTTGAAGCAAATTTCATGACAATCTAATGACATAAGTAGCATTGATAAATAAAGTCATTATTTTGTCTTGGACATCAAAAAAACAAATCGTGACAATTCTCTAACTCTTGAGAAGTTTAATAATTTTGGAAAAAGACATTTAGAAGCATATATCTACATCATAAGAGAAATTGTTAACAAAAACAAATGAATTTAGACTACAATAAAAATTAAATTAATACAAACTTCAACTGGCGTTATTACAAGTCATATAAACTTTTCTTCGTCGAAAATACTTAAATATTAAGAATTAGTAAATCAGTAAAACAAAAGAGAAATGTTTATATAGTAATAACTATTTTGAAGCAAACTTTCTAACAATCTAAATCACATAAGTCACATTGCTAAATAAAATCATTATTTTGTCTTGTGCATCGAAAAAACAAATTGTGACAATTCTCTAACTCTTGAGAAGTTTAATAATTTTTGAAATAGATATTCAGAAGCATATATTTACATCACAAGAGAAATTGTTAACAAAAACAAATGAATTTAGACTACATCATGTTAACTTCATATATTGGAACATTACATACTAATGTATATACTAAGCAAAAAAATAATTATTCTATCATCAGAATTATTTCCTCAAGTACTCGAGGTTAAGGTACATACCCTCTTAGGATATAACAATTTACTTCATCAGAATAGTGGTAGCTCATATTCCGCTAAACTTCGAACTCACTCAATGATAATAAATCACACGAATTTTTTTTAAATGCAAGAAGAAGAAGAGTAGAAGATTAAAAAAATTGTGGTTGAAACTGAGAGGAAACCCCTCTATTTATAGTCAACAAAGAGTAGTATGAACAAATGTTTTTTGTGTCTTATCTTAAAAGTCATGACCTTTCCGAGAAGTCAAAACCCTTTCGAGAAGTCACAACTTATTGAAAAACTCACAACTATTTGAAAAAGTTACAACTCTTCGAAAAATCACAACCCTTTGAGAAAAGTCAGAACTCATCGAAAAAGTCACAACCTAAGTTAGAGATATTATAGTAATTTAACATTCAAGTTAGGAGTTTTGTTTTTAAGGTAATATATATATATATATATATACACACAATAGTATGAACATTAAACAATATACAAACCTTACATAATTATATATACAAACAGATTACACCAAAAATTAACAAATTACAGCACACCCTTTTTGTCGAATTATGCACGATTCATATATACAATTGACATACTAATTTTATACAATTAATTACACATATACATTGTATAAGAATTTTACACGATTACTTACATATATACAATATTATGAATAAAACAATATACAAATTGTACAACTGTATATACAATAAAATTTACAAAGGTTTTTATTTTTATCAAATTAAAGCACACATTTTTTGTCGAATCATATACGCTTCATATATCGAAATCCCGTCATTCAATTTTCGAACAAAAAATTAAAATAGAATTGCTAATATACGATTTATCTAATCTTGTATAAACAAATAGAAATTTTTATGAACCATTAGAATCAGCAAAACAAAAAAAAAACGTATTCAAAATTTCAATTATATGATATATACAAATCAATTGTATACTTTCTCACAGTTCAATACACGAAGTTTCCTTCAAAGAAACCTTACTTGGCGTTGAATATACAAAAATAGTGATTAATCCGACGGTTTAGTCGTATGACGAAACAAGTTGGTATGGTCTTTCTATCGCTATAGAACTCTTTTTTGGAAAAATATTTGATTTTGGACGTTTAGCTTGAATCATGGGATTATGTAAATTTACTGTTACCGTATTTAGCGCTCATGTTTCCATTTATTTAAAAAATAAAATAAAATATTGTATAAATTTAAAACAAAAAAAAAATGTTTTGTACAAAATTAAAGCTTCATAGCAAACTAAACTATACTCATAGAATATAATTATGTAAACTATACCTATAGAGTGTTATTTCATTAAATTTGTATGTCATATATAAAATTTTCCCAATAAAATTGAATAAATGGCATAACATGATTACTTATACTCTAAATTGGCAATAAATAACCTCTTCATTTTTTTTTGCATAAAAAGTTTTTTCCCATGGCTCAGAGGCAATGGAAAATGTCATTAATCTATAACTTTTAAGTTTTATATATTAACAAGGGAAAATGCATAAGTGGCCCCAACCTACGCCCGTAATTCCAGAGACACACTTATACTATAGTGCCACGTAGATCGAAAAGGGGTAGAAAATTATTTATAAAATAAGTTCGAGGGGAGGGGGGGTAATAGGACTTTAATATTATATAAGTGTGTCTCTGAGATTTCGAGCATAGGTTGAGGGGTACTTATGCATTTCCCCTATTAACAATAAAATAATATTTAAATGAAAATTAAAGATACTTATATACTAAAAACATAGCAAATAAATTGCTATAATCAATTAAACTACACTTGTACAGCAAAAATCTCCTTGTATTGAAAATGTATACTAGCCAATATTTTTTTAAAACAAAAATGGAGATAGTAATAGGGAGAGAAGGAGAAAGACAGAGGCACATGCTTAACAGGGAAGGACAGGGCAATAATTGCTTAAATGGGGCGGGACAGGACATGAAAAAAAATACTAAATAGGAAAAGACAGGGTAGGTTGTAAAATAGTCATGAACCTAAGGATAGTACTAAAAATTTATAGTTCATACAAGTATACCAAATAGTAATGCAACATAATAATACCAAATTAAAATTTCACAGCAAAGAGAATTTTTTTAAGTTATTACATCAAAAGTGTAAAAGCCAATTAAAGATTATTGGGCAAATTTATTAACTTGTCTTCAAACTAAATGGATTTAAATTTAAATACATAGTCACAAATTACATTTGCTAATTTTGTTGTTACAAATTTGAGTTTCCCTGCAATGGCATCTTGATTTTCTTCACCTTGTTGATGAATTCTATCACAGTTTCTATGCTTTTAGCATCTGAAACAAAAACACAGAAAATAATTAAAATCTTTACTTAGAAAGAGAGAAAATTTATGATGCATTATAGCTAGAGAGATAGCTTGTATATGTCATGTTAGACACCACAAAAACAATTTTTAACGATAATAAATATGCAAATTAATAAAGACCGACATTAGTTAATTGTCATTAGATCTAATGTCTTTATAGGTTTTAGCATCATTTACAAAGAATGCTAAAAATATAATTGTTTAGTAACTGATCAGGGGCGTAGCCATGTGCATGTGAGGGTGTCCAATTGGACACCCTTCGTCGAAAAAAAAAACTGTATATACAAGTAAAATGATGTACGAAGTGATTAAATAATATATTCTGGACACCCTTAACATAATAGACTGTCGTAGCACAGTTGTTTTAGACCCCTTAGATGGGTTCCAGACGCCTTGAATGAGTTAGTGCTCGCGTGTTCAAATCTCACTAGCAACAATTTTTTCTCCTTTTTAAAAAGAGCTTTTGTTGTGCAATTTCTGGACACCCTTCATAAAATTTCTATCTCCGCCACCGATAAATGTCTCTTAAAAAAACATATTTAACATTAATTTGGAATTTTATAAAAAAATATATTTACTAGCAATTTGGAATTTTAATGAATTACCTAGGTTTGGTACTTTGTGACCCTCTGGGTAATGAATCACAACAGGATTCATGAAGCATCCCACAATTTCTTCTTCATTTAGTATGCGAGGATCCTTTTCACCTGTACAACACATAAACAAGAGAAGGTGTACATACTGACGATTAATTAATTGATAGAGGTCTTAAATTCAACAGATATATCATTTGTTTATGAAAGAATACGATTATTATGAAAAGTTATTTGTTAATGAAAGAACGTGACTGTTATGAAAAGTCATCTCTTATGTTTTATAAATATAAGGATTCTCTTAAACTAGCATAAGAATAAATCTGCAGTTGGGTTTTGTGGTATTCTAGAGGGAATTTCTTGTCTGTATTTTTCCCAATATATATATGACCAATATCTTTTTAAGAAAACTGATTCTTCACGCCTCAAAGCCATCTTTTTCTTCAATTATATTTCATATATTTTTTTTATAACAAATATAAATTTATTTTTGTAGCCCTAAAATTAGAGATTCAACTTTTATGTATATGGAATAGGTCATATAAGAGTGAAAATAGTCAAATGGGTTATAGCTAATATCATATCTCCAACTATACTTTTAGGGAATGCATAAGTACCCCTCAGCCTATGCCCAAAATTCCTGAGACACACCTAACCTTTACTAAGGTCCTATTACCTCCCGAACTTATTTTTTAATTAATTTTCTACCCCTTTTCGACCTACGTGACACTATCCTTGAAAAAATTGTCAACGCGCGCTGGGCCCACAAGATAGTGCCATGTAGGCCAAAAAGGGGTAGAAAATTATATATAAAATAAGTTCGGGGGATAATAGGACCTTCGTAAAAGTTAGGTGTGTCTCAGAGATTTTGGGCATAGGCTGGGAGGTACTTGCATATTTTCCTTTTATAATATATACTTTATGGAGAGGTCCTATTAACTTTGTACTATTTTAAAATGGAATAAATAACTACTTAAGTATTGAGTTGCCATAGAGAGTACATTTCAATCTCTTTGAGAGAATGAGAAGCAAAAAAAATAATAATATAAGAAGTGTTTTTATTATATTTATGTTATAATTAAATGATTTAATTTATTTACTTCTTACAAACAAAATGATATTTCCTTTAATGGGGGTAATTACTTTTCTTCACCACTTTCCTGATGAAGAAGGAACAACAGTCGTAACATTTTCATCTTCGACGTATTGACTTCACCGATGACAGTGAAGAAATAATCAACAGCGAAAAGGAAGCCAAGGAACTAAGAAGATGAAATAATAACAATTCTATTTCTATATAGTCCGAGGGAGTAATAGGACTCTCATGAAATATAAATATGTAATTATTGTCAAGTAGAGAAGTATTTTTAATTGGCCATGAAAAGTACCTATGAAGTGCAAAGATGGACACTCAATTGGAGATGCAAATGCATTAGAAGCAAGCTTGGGACATCCAAATTGGAGTCCTCCAAATTTGGCCCCTGCTATTATGATCACAAATTTTATTTTTGGGACTTTGGTCAAAGCCACTCTTTCCCTTTGCATTCCAGGCATTGATGCAGTTAAAATTGCTCCCTAAACAAATATTAAAATCACATAAAGTAATATATATATAATGAAATTTCTAATTAACTTTATAATTATATAAGAATGAGAGAAGTATTGAAAACACTCTTAAATTTGGTACGAATTGTTAGTTTCATCCCGTGTTGACAAGCTTAAAAATACTTCTTTACTTGACTATCAGAACTTAAATGCACCCCGATAGTGCAACACGAGTGAAATATATACACCCTAATTTCTCGTCAACTTTAGGGATGTTTTCAACACTTTTCTTGACTTTTTATCTGTCAATAATTCGGGGATGAAACTAATAATTTGTGCAAAGTTCAAGAGTTTTTTTGGATACATCCCTCGGTAAGAATTAATCCAATAAGGAAATAATAATATATAATAAGACTTACCTGACTGAAACCTAAAACACCATCAAATGGTCCATACTTTTCCATGTTAGCTTTCAACATATTGAAGACATTCTTCAAAATTGTAAATTTCCTTGAAGTCCTACAATATAATGTTAAGATACTCAATGAAAACATATATTATTCATTTATCATAAAAAATTAGAACGTATGTTCTTGTTGCTCATCAGACACAAGTTCTAGCTTTTGTTTATAAGACAATTTTTTTTAGAATATTTCAAGATAAAACCTGCTTAATTGACCACAAGTTCCGTACAAAAGAAAATGGAAAATAGCAATAAAGGAGAAGGACCTTATTAGATAGGAACCATTCATAGTAGGGTGGATGAAAAATGTCATGAACATCCACTTTATCTTGAAGTAAAAAAGGTCCATCCAAGAACACCAAATCTAGCTTCTCAAGTAAAAATTGTGGCCAACCAAGTACCAATTCTTTCTTCAATATTTCAGCACTACTTCCATGGCCATGGAGGCAGAGAACTCTGGGCTTCTTCTCATATTGATAATTTTCCATATATAAAATTAAAGAAGAAAACAAGAGAAGAGTTAGCTCGATCTCTTTTGTCTTAAGCAAGCTATCCTTGGAACTAAATATACTTGAGGGAAGTTGTTGCACATAGAGTCTCATATTTAATTTTCACAAGTGACAATTGTGACATCTGCATTTACTAGAAGGGCATAGCCCGTGCTTAGCACGGGCCCAACCCAACATAGTAAACTTGTTGTAAACAAAGTATTATTGAAGTGAAGGAGAAATTATAATTATTTTAATCAAAATAGGTAAACAAAAAGAGAAGTCAATCACATTGTTTCCTTCTTTGAATACCTTAATAGGAAACAATCTCAAGATATTATAAATAGATTTTTCTTTTTGATTTGTACTGCTAAAGATCATATACTTTTGTATGTATTTTGTTTTACCAAGTAAAAGGCTCAACAATTGGTGCTATTAAAATTATTGCCCCTCATACATTGTATACCTTTAAACTTTAATTAAAGGTGGAATGACCTGATGGACCCTTGTACTTAGTTTCGTTTATCAGTTGCACCCTCATACTTATCATTTTGTCAACTAAACCCTTAAACGCACTAGAATACAATATTTTAAACACTTTTTTTTGACTTGACATCCTATGTGGCATAAATAGCTAAGGTGCGTGTGATACACTCAAATTAGGAGCGTGAAGGTCTTTAAAAAAGGTATTAATGGTCCCTTTTGGCCAATATAACACCCATCTTCTTCTCCATTTATTTCACCACCATTGTTAAACAAAATTTGAGCTTTCTCTTGCCTCTCATTCAATTTTTTTCTCTACGAATTTCATTTTCACTATTTTTTCTATTGTTACTCTTATTCTACAGATTTGTGCAGATCTAATTTTATTTTTTCTTCAAATTTCTTCTACATCATCGTGACTATTTGGTTTTGAAGTGTCCCAATGGTTGAAATCATTTTTTTTTACCATGCGTGACAAGAATAGCTTGATCTTAATGATTTTGACTAAAGAAACAACAAATCAATACACAATACGACAAAAAAGCTTGATTTTTAAGGTAAAAGAATTCCAAAATTTCTTTATATTCCTTCGTAAAAGACCATGTGATAATTTGATGTACCCAATGAACCATTATAAAGAACAATTGTGAAAAAATGAATCTATTTCAAATGAATTTGAAGTTTACAAAAATTAGAGACCAAATAATCACACCATAATTACTGTAAAATTCCTAAACCCTAAAATCCAATAGAAACGAAAATCAGAGACAAAAAACAGGGAAAAACAAATCATATGAGAATAAATCAACAAACTTACAAAGATACGTTGGAAATCAAACTCAAACACCTTTAAAATAAAAGAATATATGGGAGGTGAAAGGTGGAAAAAGGAGTTGAGAGAGTATGGATTTTATTGAACGAAGGATGAATGAAATGTTTAAGATAATTTTAGATTTTTAAGATGTTATTTCCTAGGTGGCATTTTTAAATGACGTGGAAATCCACATGTACGCGATTGTATTACACACACCACTTAGTAGTCCAAAAAGGGTTTGAAATATTGTGTTTTAATGAGTTTAAGGGTTCAATTGACAAAATATTAAGTAGAAGGATCCAACTGACAAATGGAACCAAGTACAGGGGCCTCGCAGGTCATTCCGCCGTAATTAAATGATAATGAGTATTCGTTTAAGTAAATTGAAGATGAAACAGAGAGACGAAGTACCATGACTTCTTAGACCCTTTTTGCCATTAGCCTTACCTCTAATAGTTTTGGGGTTTTTTGGTCATTTTGTTACCCAATTCATTCTCATGATCATAGAAATATAATTGTAAGTTCTTGGTGTTTCGTTGGAAACAATTAAATCATCTATGAAATGATACATATGTCCTTCCTCTTTAAATGTTGGAACTGTATTTAAGGTCGCAAGATGCTGAGTAGACATGTCCAGCATGCACCCTTATGTGCAAACTGTCACAATTTATAATAACGCGATGATCAATATGTCATACTGAAAAATGTAATGCAAATAACATGCTTACTTGTTTCAAAGATAGGAGTTAATATCTTATATGGTCACTCAACTATCTATTATTCTCTCAGAAAGTCACTCAACTTTGTATTTTAACTCAAAAGTTACTCAACTATCCACTCTTCTCTCAGAAAGTCACTCAACTTTGAATTTTAACTCAAAAGTCACTCAACTATTAATGGTTCTCTCAGAAAGTCACTTAACCTATTTAATTGATATTTTAATTAAATTGCTAATATAATTCTTTTTATTTAAAATCCAAAATTTAAAAATAAAATAAAATACCATTTAATGACCTGACCCATTAAAAATATAATATTGACCCATTTTATTTTACCCATTCTCCTACCTTATTCCACTCTCTTCTCGGATTCTTTCTCCTCTGCTTTTTTTGGTGGTTCTCCATTGCTGCCTCATTTTCTTTTAGTTGATTGTTAATTAGGGTATCTCAATTTCTAATGTAGGAAATTATAGGAATCTAATGTTTCGGTTCGGACTGGCACATATAGAGCTTATATGTCGGAAGTTTGATTTGCTTTTTGGTTGATTTAGAGGTTCACTATCAATACGGCCGCTCGTCTCCTTTACAAATATTCTCATGTAAATTGTTGCAACCATTGAAGAAATGGCAGCTATCTTCATTACACAATAAAAACGAACACAACTAAGCAAAATGAATCGTAACAAGTAAAAATGAAAATGATAAAGAACAATTACGAGGAAGTAAAAAATTAGAGAGAAAAAGGGAACCACAAAGATCTATGCAGTGGAGAGGAAACGAGAGTTGACTATGGAGATTCTGGTTCATATGATTCTCCCAACCAAAAAGCAAATTATTACAAATTAAAACCTAGCTAAAAGAGGAAGAAGAGGCAACAATGGAGAACCAAAAGAAGAAAGAAAAACGCAAAGGAGAAGAGGAGAAAGAGTCCGAAAGAGAGTGAATAAGGTAGGAGAATGGGTAAAATAAAATGGGTCATTAGTATATTTTTAACGGGTCGGTCATTAAATGGTTTAAATGGTATTTTTTTATTTTTTAAAATTTTGGATTTTAAATAAAAAGAATTATACTAGCAAATTTTAATTAAAATATCAATTAAATAAGTTGAGTGACTTTCTGAGAGAACAATTGATAGTTGAGTGACTTTCTGAGAGAATAGTGGATAGTTGAGTAACTTTTGAGTTAAAATACAAAGTTGAGTGACTTTCTGAGATAATAGTAGATAGTTGAGTGACCATCTGAGATATTAACTCCAAAGATAGTGAATAGGCTGCATACTTGCTTTCCTTTGTCTAAATTGTCCAGAAATTGAGTCGCACGAATTTCGTGGCTGGCTGCTAATAATCAAAATACCTAACATGTTTAAAGGTTGAAGTCAAAATGTAAGTAGGAAAATTTAGATAAGTTAGATGTTATACTCGTTGTTAGAGAAAATAGATTGGCAATATTAAATTAGTAATAATGAAAAATGTACAATAATGGAAACATACGTAATGGAAAGAGCGGGATTACTTGTTGGAGAAATGGTCAGAGGATGTTATACCTTTTCCTTTGTTGAAATTGTCTTGAGGTTGAGTTGGTCGAACTTGGTGACTTGTAGCTGCCAAACAAAATACAAAAGATGTTTAAATGCAGACTCGGTCTGTACACATTGGCAACATTAAGTTAATAAAAGAGGAAACATTTCTCAAAAAGCGTCGAGGATGATAAGTGCAGCCTGTTTTGGAAAACCTTCTCTGTACCAATACTTACTTGGTAATTGTTTCCATATATATTTCACCTTATTTTTCCACTACCAGAGTCTTTGAAAATCATCCAAGAACTTTCTCAAAACTGATCAGTTCTTCTGTAAGGTTTTTTAACTGTGATCTAGTAATGATATCCAAAGATGCATGTTCCACATGGAAGAGATACAAAGTAAAGAAAAGTGTATTAGCAACTTAATATGTCCATGAATTTCTATTTTACAACCGACTATGACAAGTTTACTTAGCAAACTTTTTCTAGTAATGATCATCATTTCATGCCCTACGTTTTACGAACAAAAACAGTCAGAGGGGTGAGGCGAATAGAGCTACAAATTCAATTTGAGGTTATATTGTCAGTATCAAGAAGAGTACTTGTTGTACATTATAAAATTGTTGCTTCAATTGTTCTCTTTATTTATAATTTAAAATTCTGAACTAACCGGCAAAAGATTATATTCCTTTAGAAGGTCCTTGCTCCTTCCTTTCCACATTGATTTGATTTTCATTAACGCAATGGTGAAAAAAATTCCTCAAAGAATGAGATGCACTTCAAAGAAGAAACTTTGAAATTCTTTTCCTAGTCTTTTATGATTAAAAACCATAAGAGCAAACATAATCACTACCAAATCTTAGATGACACTATTAAAAAACTGCCAAAAAATGACAAACAGAAAAGCGACAGATTGCGTCGCTCCAAAAAGCGATGTCATTTGCCACACTGTCCGTCGCTTTTTAATAAAAATAATTATTTTTAAAATTATTTTACAAAAAGCGACGGACTACATCTCTTAGTCTGCCGCTTTTTTTTTTGCGGATTTTTGCGCTATATATATATATATATAATTAATAATTATTTATTTAATATATATAGAGACGCCGTCCATCGCTTTTTAATAAAAATAATTATTTATAAATTAAACAATAACCACGCTGTCTGTCGTTTTTAATTTATTTTATTTTATTAATTATTTTTTTAAAAAAGTGACGGACGGCATCTTTTAGTCCGTCGCTTTTTGGTCAAAATATCTAGTCAAACATTTTTAAAAAGCGATGAACAACGCCTCTTAGTTCGTCGGTTTTAGTCAAAATTTTGGTCAAGTATTTTTAAAAAAGCGACGGACAAAGAGACGCTGTCCGTCGCTTTTTTTAAATTATGTTGAACCAAAAAGCGGATTTCCCTCCATTTTTCCAACTCTCTTTCTCTCTCTTCTCTCTTATCTCCCTTCTCTCTAAAACCAAACAGTTGCGCCGCCGCCACCCCACGCCACCCCACGCCACCCCACAGCCGTCGCCCTTCTCTCCTTGAGCATTAGTCCTGTCGCTGCCTTGCCCCGTCGGCGCCGCCACCCGTCGTTCCCACTGCCTCTTTTCCCTAGCTTGTTAAGGTTAGAGTTTAATTTTAATTTTTTTCAATTCCAGTAATATTTGATTTGTTATAAATTAGTATATTATTTTAGTTTGATGAATTATGTTATTCAATTGTTAATTAGTATATTTGATTATTGTTATTTAGGTAGAGAATTGGGGATTTTTGATTTTAAGGTTTTCTTCTAAATTGGTTTTTAAAATAAAATATGATTGTGAATTGAGTATTAGAAGATAGAACTAACAAATAATTAGAAGTTATAAAGTTAGAAGTTAGATTAGTTGCATTTTCCAACTTTGAAATACTTGAATTTAGTATGTTTGACGGTTGAAGTTAGAAAAACATTCAATTGTATATGAAAGTTAGATTACTTTGAAGTTAGAAAAATATTGGATAGTATATGAAAGTTGAAATTAGATTAGTTGAATTTTCCAACTTAGAAGTTCTTGAATTTAGTAAGTTTGTGTCACGCCCTGAGCTACCCCCGAGATGCAGACACGGGACCTAGGATCACAAGTGATCCCAAGCTCAACCTGCTGGCATGACATGAACATACTAAGGATAATAATAACTGATGCAGAAGCTTAATCATGAATACACAGATATGATGGGGAATACCCATATACTAAAACTGACTATATAATCTGGGAGTTTAATACAAAAGTAAGACCAAACTCACTAACGAAGCTGAATCTAACTATGTTTGAAAATAGCCTCTAACTGACTAGAAATGCTGGGACATGACACAACTAAGTCTAGCAAAACTGAAACTAAAGGACTAAAATACTAAAAAGATAACATGACTATTGTCCTCGAAGAATGAGGACTTACCGTTGATACTACTGAACTGGAGATCGGGAACCGATCTAAGCATGATCTTATTGCTGGGACCTGAACCTATATCATGAGAAGATGTAGCACAATATATGCGTTAGTACTTGAAAGGTACTGAGCATGCAAGATAGAATAAAACTGAAATAAACACATAACTGAACAAGCAATAAAGCAAGTACATAATCTAAACATGATATATATACTGAATACTGAGCTAACTGAATGAAATGACCAATTTATAACATACTAAGACTGAATAATAACTGTACTGAAAATGGTCAATGCAATAAAGTCTGACTGAGCTATGGGAGCTACTAATAACCAATGATAAAACCATATGAGCTAAATGTGGAGTCTGATGTATACTCCCCATCGAGAGGACCCAATACCCCCGGCCAAAGGTGTAGGAGCCATGCTAGCGTGATCACTAAAATGATGCCCACAGAGGGGACTTACAACCTACGTGGCTTGTAGTTCTAGGACTGTTTGGGTACGTTGTACCCTAGTCCAACTTGGTATGATGCTACACCCAATGGATTAAGTGATTAACACATTATGACTGAATTACTGTGATATACTGGATAGCTCAAAACGACATGCAAACTGAGAATACGCATAAATAACTGATAATGACACATTTCAAATTGAGGCATGTGTATCTGAAATAACAGAAATATCTGGCCTAGCATGTGTAATTTAAGAACTAAAGAACTACATAGCTAGGGTTCTGAAATTCATGCAATAGACTGAATATTAGAATACTAATATGATTTGGATCATTCTAACAGTGAAGAACCCAATAGTGCTAACATTCAAGAAACCCTAGGTCTAGTCATAATGAGGGAATCAAGAAACTGAATGAAAACTAGGGATCTAATGGGTGAAAGGAACCCACTGGTGAAATCCCACATACCTAGCGACGAATTCCACGGAGAAATCTTTCGATTTCGGGGATGGAACCGGAGGAAACTTGTTGCATTTTGAACTTAGGGTTGGTCGCCTCTTTCTAAACTTTCGCTTCTAATTTTCTAAGTTTTGATTAAGGATCTGACTTGGGTAAGTTCTATTTATGTTTCTAGGCTTAAACTGACTAAAACCATGAAATTTACGGTTAAAATGACGTAGTTGAGGTGTCCAACGAATAAAGAAAAGATCAAAATAACCCTCACTTAAACTGTAGTCGGGCTGACCACAGCCACCTTCACGGACCGTGAAGTCGGTCGTGGTTTGGGCTTGGTGACTACTACCTGAGGGCCTGAGTCCACGAGCCCTACCACGGCCCGTGTGAAGGACCATGGACCGAGAAAGTGTTCGTGGTCTCCACTTGGGCTGTGGTCTGGAGGGACTGGCTAGGGGCCTTACTGGTAAGGCTCCACAGACGCCCCCACGGACCGTGTGAAGGACCACGGACCGTGAAGGTCCTCATGGTCCTCACTTAGGCGTAGGGGTGTAAGGGGTTGTCTAGGGAGGTTCACTGCCTCGACTCAACAGGTGCCACCACGGACCGGCATCAAGACCACGGACCGTGAAGGTGCTCGTGGTCTGATGTCTGGGCCTGGTGACTTCCAAGTCAAGACCACGGGCAGGTCTATGAACCGTGGACCCTATCACGGTCCATGAAAATGCAAGTACAGACTGAAGGAACATGATACTAAGACTGATTTCACGCATGAATGACTAAAAAACTGAAGAGGAACTATTACCTCAAGTTGGAATGGATTCGGAAGGAAAGAGGTCATGATACTTGGCTTTTCTGCTTCCCAAGTAGCTCCCTCTACAGTTTGACTCCTCACCAAACCTTGACTGAAGCGACTTCCTTGTTTCTCAATCCTCTAACCTGACGATCAAGAATCTCAACTGGCACATCCTCATAAGAAAGGCTATCTTTAACAGCCACACTCTCTAATGGCACCACGGATGCTGGATCACCCACACACTTCTTCAATAGTGAAATGTGAAAGACTGGATGCACTGCTGCTAAATCTGCTGGCAACTTTAGCTCATAAGCCACTTTACCAATCCTTTTCAAGATACGATAAGGGCCTACGTATCTGGGACTGAGATTCCCTTTTTTGCCAAATCTCATCACTCCCTTCATAGGTGACACTTTTAGGAAAACCCAATCATCACTTGGAGCTCTAGTTCCCTTCTTCTTACATCTGCATAAGACTTCTGGCGACTCTGGGCTGTCTTAAGTCTATCTCTAATGAGTTGCACTTTCTCCATAGCATAAAAGACTGAATCTGGCCCTATCAAGGCTGCTTCACCTACTTTAAACCAACCAATAGGAGATCTGCATCTACGCCCATACAATGCCTCATAAGGGGCCATCTGAATGCTGGAAAGGTAACTATTGTTGTACGCGAACTCAATAAAAGGAAGGTGATCATCCCAACTACCCTTGAAATCGATCACACAAGCTCTCAACATGTCCTCTAAGGTATGAATGGTACGCTCTGCCTGACCATCCGTCTGTGGATGAAATGCTGTGCTAAGGTTAACCTGAGTACCAAGACCTTTCTGGAATGACTTCCAGAAATGAGAGGTAAACTGAAGACCTCTATTTGAGATGATAGACAAAGGAACCCCATGAAACCTCAGAATCTCATTAATATAAAGCTTGCGTAGTCCTCCGCCGAATCTGTAGTCTTGACCGCCAAAAAGCGAGAAGACTTAGTTACTCTGTCAACTATCACCCAAATGGAGTCATGCTGTCTGCGAGTGAGAGGTAAACCTGTGATGAAGTCCATGTTGATCACTTTCCACTTCCAAGTAGGAATGTCAATCTCTTGAGTCATACCTCCTGGTTTATGATGTTCTACCTTGACTTGCTGGCTATTGGGGAATTTAGCCACAAAATCTACTATATCTCTTTTCATACCATTCCACCAATAGACTTCCCGCATATCCTAGTACATCTTAGTGGCACCTGGATGAATAAAATATCTGGAGTTATGGGCCTCTACAAGAATATACTGTCTCAACTCGCCCACATTAGAAACACATAATCGACCCTGGTAGCGAAGCACACCATTTCCCCCTTGGGAGAAAACCTCAACTCTCTGTTGGTGGACTGCACCCTTGAGTTCAAGTAATATCGGATCACTGTCTTGCTTTTCCTTAACTTCCACTACTAAAGAAGATTATGCCCCATTCTGAATCGTTGCACCACCATCTGATATGCTCATAAGACGAACTCCTAGGCGAGCAAGTCTGTGAACATCCTTTGCTAGCTCGTTTCTTTCTTTCTCAACATTTTCTACACTACCGATAGATAGTCTGCTAAGGGCATCTGCTACTACATTTGCCTTACCAGGATGGTAATGAACACTCATGTCATAATCTTTGAGGAACTCAAGCCATCTTATCTGGCGAAGATTCAACTCTTTCTGGGTGAACACATACTGAAGGTTCTTATGGTCTGTGAACACATCTACATGAACACCATACAAGTAGTACCTCTAAATCTTGAGTACAAACACCACCGCTGCAAGCTCGAGGTCATGAGTCAGATAATTCTTCTCATGCACCTTAAGCTGTCTGGAAGCATAATCTATAACCTTACCTCGCTGCATCAACACACAATCTAGGGCGACTCTGGATGCACCACAATAAATCACATAACCGTCTGAACCCTCTGGTAGAGTCAAAATAGGAGCTGTAGTCAACCCAGTTTTCAATTCTTCGAAGCTTTTCTCACAATCATTTGACCACTGAAACTTGATCATCTTCTGAGTCAACCTAGTCAATGGATGAAAATCCTTCCACGAACCTTCTATAATAACCCGCTAGACCCAAGAAACTTCTGATATCGGTAGGAGAGGTAGGCCTGGGAAATTGTTTCACTGCCTCTATTTTCTGGGAATCACTCGAATCCCTTCACTTGGCACTATATGCCCAAGAAAAGCAATCGACTGCAACCAAAACTCGCACTTGTTAAATTTGGTGAATAATTGGCGATCTTTGAGAGTCTGCAGAACAACTCTCAAATGACTCGCATGTTCTTACTCATTTCTAGAGTAAATGAGGATATCATCAATAAATACAATAACAAACAAGTCCAAATACTGCCTGAACACTCTGTTCATCAAGTCCATGAAAGCTGCAAGAGCATTGGTTAGTCCAAATGACAAAACCACAAATTCATAATGACCATAACGAGTCCTGAAGGCTGTCTTCGGAATTTCACTATCTCTGACTTTAAGCTGATGATAACCCGATCTGAGGTCTACCTTTGAGAAATGACTAGCACCCTGAAATTGGTCAAGCAAGCCATCAATCTTGGGAATGGGATACTTATTCTTGATTGTAACCTTGTTCAACTGCCTATATTCAATGCATATTCTGAGAGAACCATCTTTCTTCTTTACGAATAACACTGGTGCACCCCATGGCGAAATACTAGGTCTAATGTAGACCTTGTCTAGAAGGTCTTTCAACTGCTCCTTCAATTCCTTAAGCTCAGTTGGAGCCATTATGTAAGGAGGAATATAAATAGGCTGGGTATCTGGAAAGAGATCAATTCCAAAGTCGATTTCCCTATCGGGAGGAACTCCAGGAAGATCTTCTGAAAACACTTTTGGAAACTCATTAACCACTGGAACTGACTCAAGAGTTGGGGTTTCGGATCTTGAATCCTTTACCCAAACTAGATGATAGAGATAACCCTTAGAGATCATCTTTTTGGCCTTAAGGTAAGAAATGAAATGATCCATTGGCGCTAAGCTACTACCCTTCAATTCTAAGATTGGTTCGTCTGGAAACTGAAAATGAACAATCCTAATTCAACAATCGATTGAGGCATAACAGGAATGGAACCAATCTATGCCTAGAATGATATCGAAGTCTACCATTTCTAACTCTACAAGATCTGCTGAGGTGAATTTCTGGGAGACTGTGATAGGAAAATTTATGTATACCCGTCTAGCTATAACTGGGTCACTGACTGGAGTAGAGACTGAGAAGGGTTCTGAGAGAGTTTCTGGACTAATATCAAACTTAACTGCTATATAATGAGTTACAAAGGAAATAGTAGCCCCTGGATCTAACAAAGCATAAACATCGAGATCAGAGACTCGTAATGTACCAATGACTACATCAGGAGAATCTTCCTGATCCTGGCGAGCCTGAAGAGCATAAAGCCTGTTTTGGCGCTGTCCACCACTTGTACCAGAAGAGTTACCCTGCTGAGTCGGGCGACTTGTTGGTGCTGCTGAAGTTGTAGACTGGGCTCGATTAGCATTGCCTCTTTGACCCTGCTTAGAAGGACAATTCCTCAACCTGTGACCAGACTGACCACACCCAAAGCATCCTTCCTTTCCTGCAAGGCACTTGCCCAGATGATTCTTACCACACTTAGGGTAAGTTGGGTAGGTTTTGGTACCTGTAGAAGTCCCTTGAGACTTAGAGCTTGATGCCCTACTTCTCTGGTCATTACGGTACCTGGAGGATGGAACACTAGCTGATGAAGGTGCTGGAGTTGAAAATTTCTGCTGCTCTTGCGAGCGATTTCCATCACCTGATTTCTGTTGAGAATACTCATAGTTTCCATTCCTAGCCTTTTTGTTCTCCTTGGCCTGTTCCTTAAGCTTATCACCCTCAACCTGCTGAGTGTGAGTCATAAGCCTAGAAAGGCTCATATCTCCCAACAACATAGCATTCCTTCATTTTGTTTTCACTAAGTCTGACACTCCATAATGAAACTTGTTCATTTGGTCCCTGGAATCAGCCACCATGTGAGGACCAAACCTGGAGAGTTGGGTAAACTTAAGCCCATACTCTTGGACTGTCATGCTACCTTGCCTTAAGTTCATAAATTCCTGAGCTTTTGCCTCCCTTAGCTCTCTTGGGAAAAACCTGTCCAGAAAGGTCCCACTAAAGCAATCCAAAGAGATAGGAGCTGCATCTGTACCCCTGTTCTCCTTCCATTGATTATACCAGATATGAGTTACATCCTTAAGTTGGTAAGATGCTAACTCAACCCAATTATTCCCAGTTACCTGCATCACTCAAAGATCTTCTTGACCTCATCAATGAAGGTTTGGGGATCTTCTCCAACCTGCGATCCTAAGAACTCTGGCGGATTCATCCTAACAAAGTCTCACACTCTATTTGCCGTTTACCCAACATTAGCATTTTCTGGAAATGGAGCCCGCTGGTTATTCTGGTTGGCCACACTCTGAGCCAATATCTGAATAGTATTCCTGAACTCTGCATTCGAGACTTCTTGATCTGGGATATGAGGAGCTGTGTTTGCGTTCCTGTCAATCACATTTCTGGCGTTAGCTCTACGAGGAGGCATGATCACACTGAAACATAGAACGTCGAGTTAGAATGGAATTAGATCATACCTTACGCACGATAAGAGTAACAAAGTGTGAAGATTTTTCCTAAAACACTCCATAGCCTCCCTCTCATTAGATGTGGTGCACTTCAGACACATGAAAATGACTCTACTTAGTGCGACTTTTCAGACATCTTAGGACTCTTAAACCTAATGCTCTGATACCAAGTTTGTTACTCCCGAGCTACCCCGAGACGCGGACATGGGACCTAGGATCACAAGTGATCCCAAGCTAATCCTGCTGGCATGACATGAGCATACTAAGGATAATAATAACTGATGCGGAAGCTAAATCATGAATAAAACTGATATGATGGGGAATACCCATATACTAAAACTGAATATATAATCTAGGAGTTTAATACAAAAGTAAGACCAAACTCAATAACTAAGCTGAATCTAACTATGTCTGAAAATAGCCTCTAACTGACTAGAAATGCTGGGACATGACCCAACTAAGTCTAGCAAAACTGAAACTAAAGGACTAAAATACTGAAAAGATAACATGACTATTGTCCTCGAAGAATGAGGACTCACTATTGATACTGCTGAACCGAAGATTGGGAATCGATCTAAGCGTGATCAAACTGCTGGGGACCTGAACCTACATCACGAGAAGATGTAGCGCAATATATGCGTCAGTACTTGAAAGGTACTGAAGCTGAAATAAACACATAGCTGAACAAGCAATAAATCAAGTGCATAATCTGAATATGATATAGATACTGAATACTGAGCTAACTGAATGAAATGACCAATTTATAACATACTGAGACTGAATACTGTCTGTACTGAAAATGGTCAATGCAATAGAGTATGACTAAGCTGTGGGAGCTACTAATAACTGATAATAAAACCACATGAGCTAAATGTGGAGTCCGATGTATACTCCCCATCTATAGGACCCAATATACCCGGCCAAAGGTGTAGAGGCATGCTGGCGTGATTACTAAAATGATGCCCACAGAGGGGACTTACAACCTACATGGCTAGTAGTTCTGGGACTGTGTGGGTACGCTGAACCTAGAGCTGTCAAAATGGGCTGGCCCAACCCAACCGAACGCTAATGGGCTATAGAGTTAAATGGGTTGGGATGGGTTGTCCCTTTTAATTATAGGGCCTATAAAATAGCAGCCCAACCCAGCCCTAAGCGGGCCATGGGTTGGGACGGGTTGGCCTTTCAACCAAAAATTGAACAATATTACTCTCTTAGAAAGAGTATCTAAGAGTATCGAACGTTGACGTCTATGAAAACGACATCAATACATATAAGTTTTCATTTATGAATCACACTTCGATGAAGACTTACAAAATACATTTATGAATCACACACTTCGGTGAATACATACAAAAATACATAATAGTCAATGTAGGATTTAGCGGAAAAATGTTGATTATTCCTCCATTCCACCCACAAAAAACTAGCTAGTTTAAAAGACTTGATTTTTTATTTTTTAAAATATATATATAAAAAATATTTTAAAATATTCATAACCCACGGGCTAGACTCTAAGGTTTGCGGGTTGGGCTTACGAGGCTAGCAGGCCAAATGAGGTTGGGCTAAAAAGCCTCGTTCGTAAATGGGCTAAAAAAATGTGGCCCAACCCCATTTAATTCAAGGGTTAGGGTTGGGCTGGTCTAGCGGGCCAATCCCATTTTGACAGCTCTAGCTGAACCCTAGTCCAACTCGGTATTATGCTACTCCCAATGGATTAAGTGATTAACACATTATGAATAAATTACTGTGATATACTGGATAGCTCAAAACGACATGCAAACTGAAAATGGGCATAAATAACTGATAAAGACACATTTCAAACCGAGGCATGTATATATGAAATAACTGAAATATTTGGCCTAGCATGTGTAATTCAAGAACTAAATAACTACATAGCTAGGGTTCTGAAATTCATGCAATAGACTGAATATTAACATACTAATCTGATTTGGATCATTCTAACAACTAAGAATCCAATAGTGCTAACATTCAACAAACCCTAGGTCTAGTCATAACAAGGGAATCAAGAAACTGACTAAAAACTAGGGACCTAATGGGTGAAAGGAACTCACCAGTGAAATCCCACATACCTGGTGACGAATTCCACGGAGAAATCTTTTGATTTCGGGGCTAGAACTGGAGGAAACTTGTTGCGTTCTTAAACTTAGGGTTGGTCACCTTTTTCTCTCCTTTCGCTTATAATTTTCTAAGTTTTGATTAAAGATCTGACTTGAGTAAGTTTTAGTTATGTTTCTAAGCTTAAACAGACTAAAACCACGAAATTTTTGGTTAAAACTACGTAGTTTAGGTGTCCAGCGAATAAGGAAAAGACCAAAATAACCCTGACTTAAATTGTAGACGGGGCTGACCACGACCATCTTCACGGACCGTGAAAGGGACCACGGACCGTGAAGTCGGTCGTGGTCTAGACTTGGTGACTACTAGCTGAGGGTCTGAGTCCACGAGCCCTACCACGGCCCGTGTGAAGGACAACATATCGTGAAAGTGTTCGTAGTCTCCACTTGGGCTGTGGTATGGAGGGACTGGCTAGGGGGCTTACTAGTAAGGCTCCACGGACTCCCCCACGGGCCGTGTGAAGGACCACGGACCGTGAAGGTCCTCGTGGTCCTCACTTAGGCATGGGGGTCTAAGGGGCTAGCTAGGAAGGTTCACCGCCTTAACTCTACGAGCGCCACCATGGCCCGTCATCAAGACCACAAATTGTGAAGGTGATCGTGGTCTGATGTCTGGCCCTGGTGACTTCCAAGTCAAGACCACATGCAGGTCTACGGACTGTGGACCCTATCACGGTCTGTGAACCCTGCTGTGGTTCACTACTTCATGTATATTTCTTCAAAAAAATTTCTGGGTCTGGTTTTCAAGGTGTTACAGTTTGAAAGTTGAAGTTAGAAAAATTGGGGATTTTTAAATATGATTGTAAATTAAGTATTAGAAGTTAGAACTAACAAATAATTAGAAGCTAGAAGTTAGAGATTAGTTGAATTTTTCAATTTGCCATTGTATTTGTGCTTATATGTATTATATTTTTGTTGAAAACTGGGTTACTTGAATTATATTCTTGAACTTAGAAATTCTTGAAATTGGAAATTTTTGAACTTAGAAATTCTTGAAATTAGATATGAACTTGAATTTTTGTAGGATTTTAGAACTTTAATTAGGTTGTGAACTTTAGAAATCTTGAATTATTGTAGGATTTTAGAACTTTAGGTTGTGAACTTTAGAAATCTTGAATTATTGTGGGATTTTAGAACTTTAAGTTGTGAACTTTAGAAGTCTTGAATTA
>JAJOOH010003624.1:0-33245 GCA_029582605.1 Solanum gracilifrons | reverse complement strand
TATTTTATGTACAGTGACAATGGAATTCTTACTATTAGAATCCGAAATGATTTACTTCTCTACTGGAACTATGACTTTGTTGGAGAAAGTGATAGAGTTAATACTCGAAAGATGGTAAATTCTGTCTTTAGAATTTTGTTCAGTTTGATGTTGCACTGCTTAGACTGTTATCATGAACATTTGTATAGAATTCTGAATCCTTTGAGAGGACTGATGATTTGTTTAAAATAAGCTTGCTGCTGTAATCGAGTTGTTGCTCATGCTTAGCTTGTAGGGCAAAGGTAATTAGAGATTGATGTGCATGTGCTCACTGTGAAGCATATGAGGGTCTTACTTTCATGTCTAGGTGTTGGAATGAAAAAAAAGAAAAAAATTGCTTTTGGTGGCGATGTTATTTAGTTCAGCCAGCAGGTCAAGTGTTTTTTGTTGTAGCCTCTTAATGTAGGTTCAGCCAAGTTTAGGCATTTCTATGTTGCAGTCTGATGGTTGCATATTTTAAATGATAGGACTAATTTGCAGAGGGGATTTAAGTTGGCATTTAGAAATTCTACCAGTTGTCTTTGTTAGGTATAATAAAGATTGGATTGATGCTTGGCTTGAAACCACCTTGCACATTTAGGGAAAGGGAATGATGATGTTGCGTATCAGTAGTGTAAGGAAGTAAATCAGATTCCTTTACTTTTGCGTGTTGTGGGAGGGGAAAGCTCACATGAATGACACTTATTGAATTGAGCAAATGTAATTACTTATGGTAGTTGGCTGTCTGTGCTAAATATGTTATCTGAATTAGTTTTTGACTTTTCTCTTCAGCCTTTTCATTAAGTTCCAGCGTTCAGTTTTCACACTCCCTACTCTTTATATGCATGCAGGTATGGCCCATTGAAGTCGACTTGAAATTTATGGAACCTGTTGGGCGAGAACTGAAGTCCGTTGGGAAGGTAAATGTTTTACTTTGTCTAGTTTACTGTTCCTATTATCTGAAGAACAATCCTGTTGAGACAAATCCACTGACTGGTGTAGATCGTGCGAAAGCAAACTAGTTTGGTTAGTTAATTTATTGATTGCCACTAAAACAAGTTGTTCATTCCTTTCACATAACCTTTGCATCAGCAGTTCTGCCTCATCTCAGAACTAATTTAGCTTTACCTGCAAAAGTTATAACCTTTTTTTGAACTTTAATGCAATAGCTTACAAAATTTGCGGAATATGGATATAGCAAATGAGTAGCCCTAAAAGCTGTAAGAAGTTACCATGCTTTCCATGGTATATTTGCTCAGTGGATTCAAGACTAGTATAGTTTAAAGAGGGAATACTAATAGAATGGTTAGAAAAGAAGGTGCTATCCCTCATTTGTAGCGAAGACCGATGGGTATTGGTGATTATAGACATCATACTGACATCCGTGAGCACATGTGTATGTACATTTGGTTTTGTAGTCAAATAAAATTGTCCAATTGTTAACCACTAAAACTTTCGACTAAGAGTATGACACATACTTGTCTTTCTTTAATAGCTTTTTGTGAAGGATCAAGTTTTACGAAAGGTGGTCTAATTTCAAAAATATGTTGATTTCTGAAAAAGGTGGAGTTGGTAGTTTCATTTCCTGTGCATTTGCAAAAACAATAACCAAAGTGGTGAATGTAGGTAGTATAACTGCACTCATAAGAGTATTTGGCTAATTAACAAATAAGATGCTGCTGCTGCTCTCCCCTTCCTCCTAGCTAGCATAAATTTCTCAATTAGACATTCAGAGTACAGTCAACAATGTGAAAAATAGAGTTTTTATTACAAAGATGCACATTCGTAGCTGGATTCTTGCATAGACCTGTGGGGCAAGCGTCATTTTACCTTTTTGACACTTTGCTATTGTTTTTTTGTGCTTGCAGTTCATGGATTCTGCAGTTGATCTTATGAACAAATCTTTCATTGATCGTTAGTACTTTCCGTTGGAGTGGCTGAAGTTCACCAGTTGTTACATCAACTACTTTGAGGCTTGTCAAAAACTAATGAAGCTGGTTATAGAGATCATCAGTTCAGTTAATCCTACTACAAATGTTATCTATTTAAGGAGGTCCTATTTGTATTTTCAAACTTGAAATCTACTGTACATTCGATAGCTACATGGAATTGTGGCTTTTTGAAAAAGTGAATTACATCTGAAAGTTACATAAGCTTGAAAATTTTGCGGCAAGTCAATGATCCTATGCTATCTTCTCATTACAGGCTCAAATTTACAGTTTATTCAGTAACAACTCCCAAGTATCAGACTATTGTTGCTCCCCAATATACACGCAAGTGTATGTGGTCGCGCAAGTAATATAGATTCTTTAAGAAAAGAGTTATCGTTCCCAAGGGACTTACGATCAATTTATATATAACACTTAATTCTACAAATAAAAGTAAAAGTAACATTTTCAAGAGTTGATGATTGATTGTTAACTACGACTAATTATGAACTAAATAAACGTAACTAAATGTGAACGACTTTAAGATGATGTTTCAAGCAAGTAAAGGACAATTCTAGGGCTGCAGCATGCCATGAATCTCATGTATCATATTATTGGCTTAGAACGAATTTCAGTTGTCAAGTTACTGGTTTATAGGGTTAATTGTATGAGTCGGGCTACACATCTCTAGTCGTCTATTCCAATTAGCTATCTAACTACATCATTGAGCGGGGATAAATAGACTAACTGGCAAGCATATATGTTTCATCTTATTTCGTAACCAAGCAAGTTGTTCGTCCGGGGGTCACTCCTAAACACAAATCACCTCAATCAAATGGGTCGATCGAGCTCTTTATATTCTCTGGTCTATCTAATCCCTCCTCTCTCGATTTATCTTATGGTGATCAAGCATAAAATACTAAAACAAGAATATAGAAGTAACTTATAATGACAACCAAGAATTAATTCATAAAGCCTTTAATAATCAAAATCCATTCGTAGCTACAGCCCCAGAACTAAGGCGTTTAGTCACTCATGATATTAGAAAACTACAAAATACTATTTTTCATGCGATTTCCGAAAAATAGAAGAGTTTAGAACACCAAAACCTATTACAAAAGACGAATCTTGCTCTTGCACACCAAAATAATGTCAAACCCTAATTATGGAGCCCTAAGGGTCTATTTATAATGGTAGGAAAATTAGAGCCAAAGTCTATTACAATTAAGAATCCTTTTTTAACACTTTTAAGCTGGAAAAGTCGGGATCCCATTGGCGTGTCGCGCCTAGCATCGCGCCTAAACTTCACCTCTGAGGTTTCCACTCTGGCGCGTCGCGCCTCTCAAAGCGCCTGAGAAAGGCCCCAGAATGTTGGGCCTTGGTGTGTCGTGCCTCTCAGAGCGCCTGAGAGGCCTCTCTGAATGTTGGCCCTTGGCGCTTCGCGCCTAGCAGTGCGCTTGGCCCTGGGGCCTTCAACCTTAGCTTCTTTTCAGCATATCCTTGCATATTTCTTTCAATTCGACTCCCATCTCCTTGAGAGTTCCTGAAACTTCTAATCACATGTTTTAGTGCATAATATCGCAAGTATAACGAAATCAAGCTAATAAACTCAAGATCTTTCGTTACTTCAATCAATTCATGGGCAAATATTGATAACTTAGGCATATAAATATGCTTAATTAGATCACCACCCCACACTTAGACTTTTGTTTGTCCTCAAACAATCTTTAGACTATCAACTCTTTTTCACAATCCTTGGATTTATCAACCCACCTTAAAATCAAACCAAACATTTTTAATCATGATCTTGTAGTTCAGCAATCGATGCAACATTTCACAACATTTACACCAAGTTACAACATATGCTCAAATAATGACTCTTTTAATATTTTTTCGGGCTAATGCAAACTCATACTAACACACCAATTAGATAATCCTACACATGCCATGAATGCCCTCACTTGTTCTTGTTTAGTAAAGCCTTTCACTCAAGCAACTGCAATATCAACAAGGCCTATTTTTCAAACAATCAACTCACTCTCACAAAAGAAGTTCTTACTTTTCTCAACATACCATAAGCTTGCCAATAGTGTATTCTTACTTTCACATTGTATTTCTCAAGAAATCAAGAGGACTTTCATTTGGTTGTAATGTTGACTTAAGGTAAGGGAGAAAATATTTAGGAATCATTTTAGTGACTACACCTCCTTAATGCACATGTCATTATTTTGCCACCCTTCATAGCTTTTCTTTCCTCCTAGTACACACTTTATGAATATGTTACCCCCTTTTTGTTGCTCCATCTTCTCCCTCTATCATTATTATTATTATTTTTTTCATGCATTTGCACTAGCCACCCTCACTTTAGATTTTAAAGTCTGAGTAAGGTACACATTATCCTTGATAGGATCAGGGCCAATGTTTCGAGCATAGTTCTGAAATAGCCACCTTCAATTGAATTGAGGTGCACATTGTCACTAAGGACCAGGGCCAAAACATAATTTTTAACTATCATTTTCTTTTCCACACAATGTAGCATTTCACCCTTTATTTTATCAACCAACAATTTTCAACCCTTCTTCTTAACATAGTGCATTAAGGATTTTATTAGGATCAAACGACTTGGTATCAAACAAACGGGTTTCGGCTTATCATGTGGCTTATCAATAAACAAGGCTAAGGGCTCAATGGGGATTCACTAGGGATAATTTCAATGGTAGGCATAAAAGTAGAGTCAAGAATTGGTTAATTCAAAGAAACGCCACCATCACATTCCCTAAGTCGTACAAGATACTAATTCAATCACACACAAGGCAAGTTCTAGATATCAAGTTAAGCAAGAACCAATCAACTCTCACCACACATGGCATCATGACACATATACGGACATACCAACTAGCATGCTCATACAACTTGCATTACGGTATCACTACACAATTAAGCCCATTTATTTTATTTTATTTTGAGTCAAACTAAGAGCACATGCTTATTACAAGGTTAACATTCTATTTTACTTTTCCAATTGTGACTACCCCTGACGTTTGGCTAACTTTTTCGGACATAGTTTCAAAAGACCAAGGTTGGTTTCTCAATCCTACTCTTCTATGTGACTAAATTTCCCTTAAAACGGTCGTCATCCATCCATCATTGGGAACTGTCACTCCTATGACGACTCTAAGACTCAATAAAGCAGTAAACTAGTCCTAGTCGGTTCAAAGGGACAATCCTGAGTAAAAGTACCGAAAACAAATGCTGAGAAACCCAAAATTAATTTTTTTTAACTAAAACTAACACTAGACTCGATAAAACAGTAAACAACTATCTACATTAGAGACATATTACCCCACCCCACACTTTAAAAATAAGCACTGTCCTCAGTGCACACTTTAAAGCAAAGTATAGAGTTAGGAATACTTCATCGGGACTCTAGGCCTCGTCGTCACCGCCATCAAACACCATCTAGGCATTCACCTCCTCATCATCAATATCATCTTCCTCATCATCCATCACCTCATCAGCAGTAGCCTCATCATCATGCAGAGGCTTCAGAAATGCGGGACCAATCCTGCATATGACGCTGCACTCTCGGTCAAAGGATAGCAATCCGCCAGGTTTTCCATTTCCTCATCTGTAATCGGGCGTCCTCCTATCCACAGTTGCAGCTCTGCCATATCGAACATTCTTGCCATGACACTGCTATCCCGGGCTTGCCTCTTTTGGGCATACAAGACAGGTCCATGGGATGTGTCTAGTGCCTTTGTTTGAGTCACATCAGCTAACTTACCCGTCAGATCTGGGTGAAAAGCAATAGTCACGTCCACATCCTTTTCCTCAATACCTTGGGCCCTCAGAAAATGGGTTATTAAACCCCCATAGAAAAAACGCCACCTTATATTATTCCGAAATTTCATCACGTTCTGTCTAAAAATTGCCCCTACATTAATGGGCATCCCCTTCATCAACATATAAACCAACACCACCTTATCCCTTGTACCTCTGTCAGATGTTTCGCGGGTAGTAGCACACTACACACTACACACTATGTTTAACCACACCCTAGCAACTTGATTGAAATTAGCAAAATAGAGGGTATTATGCCTCCCAGTATCATTGCTACGCTCCCACCAAGGCATGGACTATACCCCACATAAAGTATGTCGGATATCCCTATAATGAGGTTTATCCTTCAATGTATTAAAGTCATCAGAATCACAATTTGGGGTCCCCAAAAATTCATTTAGAATCGTAGCATTGAACTTCACATCCTTACCTCTAATAGGAACAATTTTATACTTAGTTTTAGTGAGCCAGTTTGCATAAAACTCACGAACTAAAGACAAATTACAATCTCTCGCATGATCAAAAATAAATCTCAGCCCCAACTCAAGCACAGTCCGATAAATAACAGGAAATTGAGATTGCAACCTTACCTCATGGACGTACTCGTCGCCCATATACTTCGGTTCGTGCTGACTCTCAAACCATTCACAACCATACGGCTCCACCGCCTTTTTTCTAAATTTTTGGATTGGTTCTCGATTTTTGGACCCAGATGCTTCCCCATTTCTACTCCGCTTGGAACCAACCACATTCTTTGCTTTTGGAGACATTGTAACCTGTTAAGAAGAGAAAAATGAAGAAAAGAAAAAAAAAACTTAGCAAAATTAGGAGGGGGTGGGGTCGTTTGGGCAGTGGTGGGTGAAGAAAACAAGAAAACAAAATTTGAGGGAGAAAGAAGAAAGATGGTGGTGGATTTGTGGGAAAAATGAGAGTTGGTTTTAGGAAAGGGAAAGGGTTTGAGTGGGTGTTAATGGAGGAAGATGGAGAGTAATGGAGGAAGAAAAAAAGGAGTTGGAGAGTATATTTGGGGGGTTGAGCGGATTTTAGGAGAATGGGGAAAGAATTAGGAGTTTTAGGGATTTAAGGGGAGTGAGTCGGGTTTTATCAGGGTAATAAACTCGGATTGAAAAAAAAACTAGAGTGTGGCGCGATGGAGGGGGAACGCGTCGCTCAACGCGCCCCAACTTGCTTTCTGAATCTTATAGCCAAGCGTGGCGCGCCAGCCAATGCGCCTGGCTTCAGTGATTTTTTTTTCACTATTACACGCTAAGTTACAAATAAAGAAAAATCCTATCTAGCTAAAACTAATAATTAAAAGTAATTCCTAAATTCTAAGAATTGAAACTATGCTAAAACAAAAAAAATCAAAATTCAAAAACGACTTCCTATCTATTACATGTTATTCACGAGTTGCCTCCCGTGTAGCACTTGATTTAATGTCGCGGCATGACTCAACTTGGATCATTCATCATTAAGCTCAAGAGCCTCCCAATCACGATCCGAATCTAGGCCAAAATAGTGTTTCACCATTTGCCCATTTTCCAAGAATGTAGGGCCAGTTTCACCTTTAAGTTCAACAACCCCATGTTGTGTCATTCTTACCACTTCGAAAGGACCACTCTATTTAGACCTTAGTTTTTTGGGGAATAACCTCAATCTAGAGTTAAAGAGTAGTACATTTTCTCTGGGGGTGAAAGTTCGAGCAACTATGTGCTTGTCATGCCACATCTTTGTCTTTTCCTTGTAAAACTTGGCATTCTCATACGCGTGGAGCCTAAACTCCTCAAGTTCATGCAACTGATTCACTATCTTTTTACCGGCTAGCTCGGGTCCAAATTCAACCTCTTGATTGCCCAATAAACCTGATGTTCTAATTCTGCTGGAAGATGGCATGATTTACCAAATACTATGTGATAGGGAGAAGTCCTTATTGGTGTCTTATAAGCAGTTCTTTATGCCCACAACGCATTATCTAACTTCTCGGACCAATCTTTTCTGTACGCATTCACGGTTTTTTGTAAAATTTATTTCATCTCTCTATTCGAAACCTCTACTTGGCCACTCGTTTAAGGATGGTAAGTTGTAGCAACTTTATGACGAATGGACCCATGAAGTCGATACCCCACACATAAAAAATTTCCACCTCCAAAATGTTACTTAGCGACATTTCATGTCTTCTTGAAATAGTACCCAACTTTTGGCATTTATCACAACCCTTCACAAAAGTAATAGAATCTTTAAATAACGAGGGCCAAAAGAAACCAGATTTTAGTATCTTATGAGCAGTGCGCTCTCCTCCGTGGTGACCTCCATATGGGCTAGCATGACAACTTTCAAGAACTTTGTGAACCTCATACTCCGGAATGCATCTTCTCACTACCCGGTCCACACCTTGTTTGAACAAAAAAGGTTCATCCCAGATATAGAACTTAGCATCATGATTGAGTTTTTTCTTTTGTTGGGTGGTTGCACCCGAAGGATATTCCCCACTTACTATCAAATTCACAATGTCTGCATACCATGGCACTTGAGAGATATCTAATGCCATCAATTGTTCATCCGGAAATTCTTCCCGGATTTGCAAACCTTTATTTACATGGGAAAAATCCTCCAACCTAGACAAGTTATCCGCTATCTAATCTTCAGTACCTTTCCTATTTTTGATCTCAAGGTCAATATCTTGGAGAAGCAATATCTATCGAATCAACCTTGGTTTAGCATCCTTCTTGTTGAATAGGTACTTAATAGCTGCATGGTCAGTAAAAACAATCACTTTACTACCTACCAAATACGATCTGAACTTGTCGAAGGCGAACACTAGAGCTAGCATCTCTTTCTCAGTCATTGTGTAATTAGTTTGTGCAGAGTCAAGGGTCTTGATTGCTTAATAGATCGAGTGGAACACTTTATTCTTTATTTGTCCCAACACTGCACCCACTGCTACGTCGCTTGCATCGCACATGAGTTTAAATGGTAATCCCTAATCCGGAGCAATTAAGATGGGAGCCTCAATTAAGTTCCTCTTCAACATCTCAAAAGCTTTCAAGTAGATCTGATCAAAGTCAAACTTCACCTCCTTCTCCAAAAGACTGCACATATGTCTTGCAATTTTGGAAAAATCCTTGATGAATCGCCGGTAAAAGCCTGCATGACCAAGAAAACTACGCACCTCATTTATAGAAATGAGAGGGGGGGAATTTTTCAATAACTCCTACCTTGGCCTTATCAACCTCTAACCAAAAAATGACACTTTTCCTAGTTTAGAACTAAGTTAGTGTCCTCACATCTAGCAAGTACTTGATCAAGATTCTGGAGACATACCTCAAAAGACTTCCCAAAGATGGAGAAATCATCCATGAACACCTTTACAAAGTCTTCCACCATATCATGAAAAATGGCCATCATACATCTTTGAAAAGTAGTCAGTGCATTGCAAAGTCCGAATGGAATGCGTTTGAAAACATATGTACCATAAGAACAAGTGAACGTGATCTTTTCCTGATCCTCGGGTGCAATCAAGATCTGGTTGTAACTGGAATACCCATCTAAGAAACAATAGTACTCCTGCCTTGCTAGTCGGTCAAGTATTTGATCAATGAAGGGAACGGGGTAGTGATCTTTCCGGGTAGCATTATTTAGTTTCTGGTAATCCATACGAATTCTCCAACCGATCACTGTTCTAGTAGGAATCAACTCATTCTTTTCGTTCCTCACCACAGTCATACCTCCCTTCTTGGGAACACATTGTACCGAACTTACCCATTTACTATCAGAGATCGGGTACACAATTCCAACATCTAGCCACTTTATCACCTCCATTCTCACCACTTTTTTCATCAAAGGATTTAGCCAATGTTGATGTTGTGCACTCGGTTTGTGATCCTCTTCCATGTAGATTATGTGCATACATAACGCCGGACTAATCCCATGAATATCAACCATCTGCCATTCAATCGCCTTTTTTCTCCTCTTTAGGATCCTCAATGCCGCATCAACCTGTATTTCAGACAACTCTGCAGAAAGTATAACAAGCAAAGTTTCATTAGTACCCAAAAATGCATACCTGAGGTGAGCCGACAGTGTTTTCAGTTCCAGTTTAGGGGCTTCTTAGATGGAGGGTTTAGGGTGGTGGCCCTAACTCACGATCTAATGGCTCTACTTTATGCTTGTGAGCCTCTATGATTGCCAGATTCAAACATGTCTCTATCTCTTGGGCCTCGCTATTTCCATCTACTCCACAACCTACTAACACTTTCTCTAAGGGATCTTCGGGCACCACTAGTTGTGCTTCTACTATGCGATCAATCATAGTAATAACAGACAATTCTTCATAAATAGAAGGTAATTTTAAAGCGCGGTAAACATCAAATACCTCTACCTTATCATGTGCCCTCATAGTCAATTGACCAGTTGCTACATTAATCAATACCCTACCCGTGGCCAAGAACAGACGTCCCAAAATGAATAAAACTTCATAATCGGGTTCAAAATCTAAGACCACAAAATCCACAGGAAAAATCAAAGAACTTACTTGAACTAACACATCTTCTACCACCCTCTCTGGCCTAGCAATGGATCTATCAGCAAGTTGGAGAATAACAGTGGTTTGTTTTGGACACCCAACCCAAGATTTTGATACAATGACAAGGACATCAGATTTATACTTTCCCCTAAATCACACAATCCGCGGGCATGAACATTTTGCCCAATAGTAATATGCACAGTAAAACAACCCGGATCTTTTAACTTTTTGGGTAGTTTATTTTGGATCCTAGAGTTGCACTCCTCAGTAAGTGCTACAGTTTCATACTCCGTGAGCCTCCTCTTGCTAGCCACAATGTCCTTCACGTATTTAGCATACTTCGGGATACCTTGTAAAATGTCAACCAAAGACAGATTAATGTGAACTTGTTTAAGGAGAAAGAGAAACTTACCGAAGCATTCATCTCCATTCGACTTTTTGAGCCTTTATGGAAACGGAGGTGGTAATTTCTTTTGAGGAACGGGTACCTCAACATTTGAGCTTTTTACTACCTCCTCCACTTTATTTTCTTTGGTACTTACCCCATTATCTCTCTTCTTTGGAGCTAGTTCCTCTACTTGTAACCCACTTCTAGTACTTACCGCATGCAATTGCTTTAGGTTGGGTTCAGTATCACCAGGCAGCCCACCTTGGGAACGCAAGTTCAGAGAATTAGCTACTTGCGCAACTTGCTTCTCTAAACTCATTTGGGACATTTGGATGTTTCTGATGTTCTCATCTTGCTTATCTATTCTAGAATATAATTTGGTCCCTCTTTCAGTCATAAGCTTTTGGAGTAGCTTTTCATTGGTCATCCCCCCTTTTGGTGCACTAGGATTTGCGCCTTGGTTAAAATTTTGGTATTATTTCCCAGCCTCTTGAGAACGGTATTGGTTAGCCCAATTGCGTCTGATTTTGGTTTTGGTTCCCACCCCATGAGAAGTTAGGATGGTTTTTCCAACTAGGGTTGTAAGTGTTACCATAATTTTGTTGAACTCCACCTCTTTGCGCATTTCCCACATAGTTTACGGAATCCGAATTTGCCTCACATTGATCAGTTTCATGAGTTCCACTACCACATACCTCACACCAATTGGTTGTCTGTTGTACCACGTTTACCGGTGCATGGTTTTGAGCCATTTGTTTAAAATGTAAGGTTATGTTATGTTGTATTGCATCTAATTTGGCATTTATGGCAGTAGTTTGATCTACATCTAAGATCCCCGCAGCCTTTTGGGTTGTGGTTCTAGGCATTTCCCCCTCATACCCTTGGTTCCCTTCTGAGAGTTTATTGAGTAAGTAGAACAACTCTTCACATGTTTTAGCTAGGGCCTGTCCACCTGCTGCACTATTAAAAAGTGAACGAGAATTATAATCTAGACCCTCAAAGAAAGTGTGAGCAAGTACCTCATTAGTTTGCATATGGTGTGGGCAAGCATTCAACATTTGTTTGGAACGCACCCATGCTTGGTACATGTCATCCCCTTGATTTTGAGAAAAACTTATTATCTCACTCCCCAGCTTAGCGTTTTTCTTGGATGGGAAGAATCAACTCAAGAACTTCTTTGCTAGATAATCCCAAGTAGTGATGGAGTTTGGTGGCTCAGAATCTAACCAACGCCTTGCAGCTCCTAACAATGAGTATGGGAACAATGCCAGCCTCACATAGTCTGATGAGACTCTAATTGGGATGCATGTATCAGGGATATCTATGAAGTTCCTAAGGTGGATTTGAGAATCCTCGTGGGGGAGACCCATGAATTGCCCATTAAAATGGAGGATTTGTACCATGCTCTGCTTTAGTTCAAATATACCCTCGGTGGAGGTTTCCTAATACTAGATGCCAAATCGGCTGTCAGTGGGACTGCCACATCACGGACTGGTCTTGCGGGTACGACAGGTGGTACTCCTTGGTTATTCAAATTTCCTTGGTTATTCGGGTTCCTTTGGTTATTCACATTTTTCGGGTTATTCAAGTTGTCTTGATTATCATCATCAATGTTTCTCGGAAGACCTAACCCCAATTCTCTATGTCGTCCTTGATTCGCCATTTTCCTGCGCTGGCGTAAAACTCTTTTAGGTTCGTTGTACAGTTCGACAAGTTCTCCTTTTCGAGCCAGACCTGAAAGTCAAGTGCGTGCAATCAACAAGCTAAGATCAAGTAATTAATACCTGAATATTTTAATTGTAGACTTAAGAAGGTTGAATATAAATCAATTTCTAAGTCCTCGACAGCGGCGCCAAAAACTTGTTGCTCCCCAATATACATATAAGTGTACGTGGTCGCGCAAGTAATATAGATTCTTTAAGAAACGAGTTATCGTTCCCAAGGGACTTATGATCAATTTATATTTAACACTTAATTCTACAAATAAAAGTAAAAGTAACATTTTCAAGAGTTGATGATTGATTGTTAACTACTACTAATTATGAACTAAATAAACGTAACTAAATGTGAACGACTTTAAGATGATGTTTCAAGAAAGTAAAGGACAATTCTAGGGCTGCAGCATGCCATGAATCTCATGTATCATATTATTGGCTTAGAACGAATTTCAGTTGTCAAGTTACTGGTTTATAGGGTTAATTGTATGAGTCGGGCTACACACTTCTAGTCGCCTACTTCAGTTAGCTATATAACTACATCGTTGAGAGGGGATAAATAGACTAACTGGCGAGCATTTATATTTCATCCTATTTCGTAACCAAGCAAGTTGTTCGTCCGGGGGTCACTCCTAAACACAAATCACCTCAATCAAATGGGTCGATCGAGCTCTTTATATTCTCTGGTCTATCTAATCTCTTCTCTCTCGATTTTAAGATCAGACAATGTATTTATCTTATGGTGATCAAGCATAAAATACTAAAACAAGAATATAGAAGTAACTTGTAATGACAACCAAGAATTAATTCATAAAGCCTTTAATAATCAACAATCCATTTGTAGCTACAGCCCCAGAACTATGGCGTTTAGCCACTCATGCTATTAGAAAACCACAAAATACAATTGTTCATGCGATTTCCGGAAAATAGAAGAGTTTAGAAGATCAAAACTTATTACAAAAGACGAATCTTGCTCTTGCACACCAAAATAATGTCGAACCCTAATTATGGAGCCCTAAGGGTCTATTTATAATGGTAGGAAAATTAGAGCCAAAGTCTATTACAATTAGGAATCCCTTTTTAACACTTTTAAGCTGGAAAAGTCGGGATCCCATTGGCGTGTCGCGCCTAGCATCGCGCCCAAACTTCACCTCTGAGGTTTCCACTATGGCGCGTCGCGCCTCTCAGAGCGCCTGAGAGGCCTCTCTGAGTGCCTGAGAGGCCTCTCTGAATGTTGGCCCTTGGCGCCTCGCGCCTAGCAGTGCGCCTGGCCCTGGGGCCTTAAGCCTTAGCTTCTTTTCAACATATCCTTGCATCTTTTCTTTCATTTCGACTCCAATCTCCTTGAGAGTTCCTAAAACTTCTAATCACATGTTTTAGTGCATAATATCGTAAGTATAACGAAATCAAGCTAATAGACTCAAGATCATTTATTACTTCAATCAATTCATGGGCAAATATTGACAAGTTAGGCATATAAATACGCCTAAGATCACCTATCATCATTTGTAATAGTAGATGAATATACAATGACATTTTCTTGTTTATGAAAAAAAAAAAAAGAATACACTATGAACACCTGCTTTGCAGAATCACTTACTTTTGTCACAAATTGACTGTCAAATAAGGATGATAATAGTGGTAGAGCAAGTGCAATCTTTAATCCTTGTTACACTGCTTTACATTCTGCTGGTTACTGCTGGTAGTAGGTAGCAGGTACTTGATAGACTAGTCGAGGTACACACTAGCTGATCTGAACACCATGTTGTCATGAATAAAAAAGAGAATTACATGTTAAACGATGTGTCACGATACAATGTACCAGAGAAATTATTATCTATGGTGATCCAACCTTTCCATTTTTATGAAACCTGGGGGCTATCTTTACAGGTTTAATAAAGTGAGTAGTTTTCATAACAGTGGCAAAGTTCAACTTGTATTAGTGTCTCAGTTCAATGGAAAAAGCTGTTGAGCACAATAAAATTTTGTTGCCCCACAGTAGATGCATATATTGGATTTTGCAATGCACCAAAACCTCCTGCTTATCTTGAGTTTTCTATCTAACCACATGCCTAATTAAAGCTTATAGTTTTTATTATTGTGATGAATGAGACAAAATCTTTATGCCCACAGTGTAGTGTTAAGCAGACAACCTGTGTGTACTGGTGATGTAAAAAGGGAGATAGAACTCCACTCTTTATGTATATAAAATTCAAAACTCCTTCTTGAGAGGATGAATTTGTCTTTTGTGATGATATGCTGGTATTCCATTATAAACTTATGTTTTCCACTTACTCTTTTTCTCTTTTTAGCCACATTGGCATCCTATATAAGGAGGGTAACTCTGTTAGTTTGTGACAACCATAAATATTCACTAATGGCTTCTCAATTAACCATGCATGAAGAGGAATTGCGAAGAGGACAATGGCTCGAAGAGGAAGATGAGAGACTGTCTATGATTGTAGCTGTTTTTGGTGAACATCGTTGGGATGCCTTAGCAAAAACTTCAGGTATGATTTAGTTATACACAATGTTTAAACTTAGTACTGTCATGAATCAGAAGTGAATTCAGAATCAAGAGTCAGTGAGCTCAGAATGCGTTAATCTTTTTGACATATTTTCGCATATATAGTTCTAGGCTAAGCAAGAGGTTCAGTTCATACTGACATGAAACATCCATTAACTAATCATCATATAACTCTGTTTAAATATGCTACCATACAGGGCTGAAGAGGAGCGGAAAAAGCTGCAGATTGAGATGGCTGAACTACCTCCGCCCAAATCTAAAGCACGGTCATATTACTGCAGATGAAGAACGTTTGATAATCCGACTTCAGAAACAGTTTGGAAACAAGTAGGCTTAATTTTCTTCTTCTTAAGAAATTTTTTAGGATATATGAAATTCTGCCTACTCTAATACCACATTGAATTGTGATCATCTTATTTACGGAATTACATCTTCAGCATTTCCAGGATAAGATTTTTCTGCTTGGCTTATTAGTACTAAAAGTTTTGTCGACGTTACAGGTGGTCAAAGATTGCTAAACAATTGCCTGGAAGAACTGATAACGAAATCAAGAACTACTGGAGAAGTCATTTACGAAAGAAAACACTAATTTATAAACAAGGTCTATTAGAAAATACTCTGCTTGTTGATATTGTGTCTGTTCCCTTAAGTGTGCCCTCTCTCACATATGATTCTTTTTTTTTCCATTTGACAGAATCCTCTGGGAATAGCACAAGTAATTCAGAACAAAGATCATCGATTTTGAAACGCGATACTGTCCTAAATTCATCATCCAACAGTGAAGACACTTATTCCGAAAAAGGTGATTGTTCCTCTGCTGATTTTTTCGCGTACTCTTCGAATGAAGTAACATTATTGGATTGGATTCCAAGTTGGTCATATGAACAAAGCAGGATGGAACATCATATGTACTTTTGTAGCTCAAACCTATGTTCTTGTTATCCCCCATAGACAACACTATTACTACAAGGAATGCAAAGAATCCTGTTATCTGTATAAACAGATTGAATGTACATATTACTGTCTCCAACTTTTGCTTCGAGTTTATGTTATGTGCACTGACAATCGTGTTACTTTGTATGTTGATGATTTTCCCCAAGGTGTTGATGATTTTCCCCAAGGGACCAATGAGCCAAAGTTTATATGTATATCACTCGAATTTTCTTGATTCATGGTGTTGGTGCCCTTTAGAAGACTAAAGGAACGGGGTGACTACCTGTAAATGTAATAAAGCTTAGGCTAATATTAGCCCAGAGGGATATTTTTGAGTAAAGAGATTATAAGGGTAAGAATCATTCTAATTGAGTACATAGGTGAAGAGTCTCTTGCGAGTGAGATCTTTTACAACGCCAACACCATTTCCTCAGTCATGTGAATGTCCTTTAAAGTTATTAGCGTAAGGGTATTTCTGCTAGGGTTGAGGGATTTGGTCTTCTTATATGAATTTTGATAATTTTCACTTAGTTATAAACTAGCTTCGGGGTTGAGTTAGATCTAAGATTCATTGCCTTTCTTTAACATGGTATCAGGCCAGACCCATCCCAATTCATACTTTATCGATTACCGATGTTGGTCCCCATATTGAATTGCTCACACACCAGATGTCCAATATGTTGATTGTCTCACATTGGCAATGGGGCAATGTTCGAAATCATGTCAAGGTTGTCCTCTCATTACTCTTGACACAACAAAGTCAAATATCTTAGCCTGATATAATTATTAGAAAATATATTAAGAATCTACTATAACAAATTAAATTGCACTAATAACATAAAAACGCTTTATAATATCGATGTATATAACTCAATTCTTTTTAACTTTACTTGTTTGTCATTAAATTAATCCATAGAGAATTTTAGACAATTTTATTTACTTTTTTCTCTTTATTTTAGTATAATTTATGTACTTCAACGATTTCATCTTTTTAATGGATGGTTTGCACAAACAAATACTCCACTATCTTTAAAGTAATGTGAAAAAATAACGTTACGGATATATGTACTTTAAAGACGATTAATTGTAATTTAGATTATTTTTTTTAAAATCTCGTGTCAGTCAAATATCATCATATAGGACAGAGAAAATAATTATTTACTCTAAAAGTTCTCTGTCTTCAAACAAGGCTATTTGGCCGTCTTTCCCACCAACATTACAAACTATATAGTAAAATATATTATTCTATTATTTAAGTGCCCATTTTACTGATTTGCAAATCTCATCCTTGTTTTAATATAATTTTTCAATTCTAAATTCTGCATGTTTTCATAATTCATAATCTTTTAAAGGTCATTAAGTTCTTTAAGTACAATTACCAATAATAAATAAATAATGTGCATCCATCACGATATATATTCTTCTAACTCATACACTAAACTTTCCAATAGATGGGAGACATATGCTTCTAACTTATAAGATGATTTATAGATATGTATTGCTTAGTAAATTAAACATCTATCTTTTAAAATTATTGGATAATTAATGATCTAAAAAACCGAGAGTAGTAATTGACATATTCATTTCTCTTCACAATGGTAAGTTTCAGGTTCACATCTAGATCTGATCGGAAGATATCACAAAAGAGTTTAGGTCATATACATCATTAGTAAAAAAAGATTTTTTTTTAGATTGTTAAATTATTTAAAGATTATTTATAAATAAGTTTTCATAAAATGTGAGATTTATAATTTTGAAAATACGTCATATTACTTGCTAACAGATAAAAATAACCTAATAATATAAAAATTCTTATACTTATAACTTAAACATTTACAATAATATGTCTCAATTTCAAGTTTAAGCAACTTAAACTTATAGCTTATGGAAATTTAACTTCTCCACGTTGATAACGTAAGGGGTATTTCTACTAGGGAAGGGAGATTTGGTCTTCTTATATGGATTTTGACAATTTTCACTTAGTTATAAACTAGCTTCGGGGTTGAGTTAGATCTAAGATCCATTTCTTTAACATGATTTTAGGCCAGACTCATTTCAATTCATAGTTTATCGATTACCGATGTTGGTCCCATATTAAATTGCTCATGCACCAGATGTCCAACCTCGAGTGTGAGGGTGTATGTTGAGTGTCTCACATCGGCTAGAGATGGGAGATTTGATTTCTTTATATGAACTTAGACAATCCGCTATATTATGGGGTTGAGTTAGGTTCATAATCTGCTTCTTCACAAATTTTACCATGCTCAGCTCAACTAGGTGAAAGGGTCCAAAATTTGTTGAACCCCCCCACCCACGAACGGTACCCTTTTGTGCCATTAGCCAACCTCAGTGTGTCAACTTTTTAAAATAGATGCACACACGAATACGTTCATCCCTCTTGGGCAATGGGCAATGCTCGAAATCATGTCAAGATTGTCCTCTCGTTATTCTTGCCACGACAAAGTCAAATATCTTAGCCTGATATAATTATTAAAAAATATATTGAGAATCTATTATAACAAGTTAAATTGCACTACTAATAGAAAAATACTTTATATTATTAGTACATATAACTCAATTCTTTTTAACTTTACTTGTTTGTCATTAAATTAATCCATAGAGAATTTTATCTTTAACAACACTACTACAAATTTTAGACAATTGATTTACTTTTTTCTCTTTATTTTAGTATAATACTTCAACGATTTCATCTTTTTAATGGATGGCTTGCACAAACAAATACCCCACTATCTTTAAAGTAATGTGAAAAAATAACGTTACGGATATATGTACTTTAAAGATGATTTAATTGTAATTTAGATTTTTTTTTCTTAAATCTCGTATCAGTCAAATATCATCATATAAGTTAAGGACGGAGAGAATAATTATTTACTCTAAAGTTCTTTGTCTTCAAACAAGGCTATTTGGCCGTCTTTCCCACCAACATTACAAACTATATATTAAATATATTATCCTATTATTTAAGTGCCCATTTTACTGTTTTTTTTTTTTAATTACACCTAAACCAAGTGGGAGTTATTTATTCGATCAAAAGAGTCCATATGGGCAAACCCACGTACAAAAAGGCCTTTTGGCAGCCAACAGAAAATCTTGCATGTTTTCATTTTACTGATTAGAAAATCTCATCCTTGTTTAATATAATTTTTTCAATTCTAAATTTTGCATGTTTTCATAATTCATAATCTCTTAAAGGTCATTAAGTTCTTTAAGTACAATTACCAATAATAAATAAATAATGTGCATCTATCACGATATATATTCTTCTAACTTATACACTAAACTTTCCAATAGATGGGAGACATATGCTTTTAACTTATAAGACGATGATATATTGATATGTATTGCTTAATTAGCCAATAGAAATATGATTCAAGTTCTAATTAATTAAGATAATAATAATGTTGATAAATTAATCATCTATCTTTTAAAATCATTGGATAATTAATGATCTAAAAAAAACGAGAGTAGTAATTGACATATTCATTTCTCTTCATAGTGGCAAGTTCCAGGTTCACATCTAGATCTGATCGGAGGATACCACAAAAGAGTGTAAGTCATATACATCATTAGTAAAAAAAATAAAAATTTACGTTGTTAAATTATTTAAAGGATATTTATAAGTGAGTTTTCATAAAATGTTAGATGTATAATTTTTAAAATACTTCATATTACTAGATACAGATAAAGATAACCTAATAATATATATATATATATATATATATTATACTAACAAGGTATATAACTTAAACATTTACAATAATATGTCTCCTTCATTTCAAGTTTAACCAACTTAAGCTTATAGCTTATCGAAACTTAACTTCTCCACGTTGACAACATAAGTTTTTTTTTTTTTTTTGGTATTATCAGATTATCTAAATGATGATTGCATGTAATTAATTTTTCAAAAAAAAAAAAACTAAAATATATAAGATGAAAAATATGGTAAATACATGCTAAAACTGTTGAAAAGTGATTCAAAACAAAGTAGGAACACGTAAATTAGGACATGGATAGTTTGGTTGAACTAGTCTTCTCCATTCTGTTAGGTAGTTTTCTAGTGTTGCTGAAATAGTGTTTTAGTGGGTTATAGGACCTATATTTTAGGATTAGTTATTTATCACTTAGCCTATATATCATGTGGGCATATTTTGTTATTTTGCAACTTCAAATTAATCAGAAATTAAAAGTAATCGTAGTTTTTCCTTCTCTTTTTACTGTTTCCAGATTTCTCTGTACTTCTTCTCCAACAAATTTGGTATCAGAGCCAGTCATGGCAACTAATGGTAGTTCATTGAGTGTGGCACAACCACTTATTCCTGTCTTCAAGGGAGAAAGCTACGAATTTTGGAGTATACGTATGAAAACTATACTCAAGATCTTTGGGACTTAGTAGAACATGGATATATAGATCCTGATGAAGAAAATAGGCTGCGAGACAACAAGAAAAAAGATGCTAAGGCGCTGGTATTTATCCAGCAGGCTGTCCATGACAACTTTTTTTCACGAATCGCAACAGCAACTACATCAAAGCAAGCCTGGTCCATTTTGCAGAAAGAGTTTCAAGGAGATTCAAAGGTCATTGTGGTGAGACTGCAATTACTTCGGCGTGACTTTGAAACCTTGATGATAAAAAGTGGTGAATCTGTTGCTAGTTTTCTATCAAGAGCAATGACAATTGTTAGTCAAATGCTATCCTATGGAGAGAAGGTTACTGATCATATTATTGTTGAAAAGGTATTGAGAAGCTTGAATCCAAAATTTGATCACGTAGTTGCGGCAATCGAAGAATCTAAGGATCTATCAATTTTTTCCTTTGATGAACTGATGGGATCTCTTCAAGCTCATGAGGCGAGAATCATTCGATTAGTAGAGAAGAACGAAGAAAAGGCATTCCAAGTGAATGACGCAACCACTAAATATGGAGATAATAATGGTCCAGCAAGTAGAGGCCGAGGAAGAGGAGGATTTCGCGGTGGTCGAGGCCGTGGTTATGGAAGAGGCAGAGGAAGAAATAATGGACATATGCAGTCCAATGAGCAAGACAATACAAAGAATGAAGTTCAATGTCATCACTGCCACCGCTATGGGCATATAAAGGCTGATTGTTGGCTTAAAGACCAAAAAATGAATTTTGCAACAGAAGAAAATGAGGAAGAGAATTATCTTTTTATGGCTTACATTGATACAAATCATAAGCCAAGTGATTTATGGTTCGTAGACAGTGGTTGCTCGAATTATATGACAGGGTCCAAATCTATGTTCAGAGAGCTTGATGAGAAGCAAAAGAAGAAGGTACAACTTGGCAACACAAAAGAGATGCAGGTTGAAGGAAAAGGCAAGGTGGTTGTAGACACTAGCCACGACAAAGTAAAAATGATGAATGATGTTCAATTCATACCAGATTTAGGATTCAATTTGTTAAGTGTTGGACAACTAATGGCTGACGGATATTTTCTTTTGTTTGATGATGATGTTTGTGTCATTACAAACAAGAAGTCGGGCAAAAAGGTTCACATCACCAAGACACCAAACAATATGTTTCCGCTAGACGTTTCTAACATGGAAAAGTTTGCTCTCGCTGCAACTGCAAAGGACGACTCGAAGCTATGGCATTTGAGGTACGGTCATCTCAATATAAAGGGCCTGAAATTGCTAGGTGATAAAGGTATGGTTCTTGGATTACCGAAAATTAGCTCTCTTGATTTATGTGAAGGGTGCATTTATGGGAAACAAACTAGGAAATCTTTTCTTGTTGGAAAAGCATGGAGAGCTTCAAAATGTTTAGAATTAATACATGCTGACTTATGTGGTCCTATGCAGACTAAGTCCTTAGGTGGAAGTCGTTATTTCTTGTTGTTTACTGACGATTATAGTCGCATGAGTTGGGTGTATTTTATAGAAAACAAGTCAGAAACTTTTGAAAAGTTTCAGGTGTTTAAGGTTTTGGTAGAGAACCAAAGTAGCTGTAATATCACTGTTCTTCGCACAGATAGAGGAGGAGAGTTCGTGTCCGACGAATTCAATTTGTTTTGTGAAAAAAATGACATCCATATGGAGTTAACAACTCCTTATACCCCAGAGCAAACTGGTGTCGCTGAACGGAAGAACCGAACTGTGGTGGAGATGGCAAGGAGCATGTTGCAAGCAAAGGAACTCGCAAATCAGTTCTGGGCAAAAGCTGTGGCAGCATCTATTTACTTGTTGAATCTTTCACCAACAAAAGCTGTTATGAATAAAACTCCTTATGAAGCTTGGCATTGTAGGAAACCAAATGTAAGTCATTTACGGGTTTTTGGGTGTGTTGCTTATGCTTTGGTAAGTTCACAAGCTCGTCAAAAGCTTGATGAAAAATCTGAAAAATACATTTTTATTGGCTATTGTACTCACTCCAAAGCATATAGATTGTATAACCATTTTAATGGCAAGATCTCATTTAGAAGAGATATAATATTTGATGAAAATGCAAACTGGGATTGGAGAGAAAAGCTGGTGCGACAAGAAACTCCTATACCTCCTGGAATCACTGAAGAAGAAGAAAAAGAGTCAACCCCTGCAAGTTCACTTTCAGGTTCTTTCATGGAGTTACCAACCTCACCGATTTCAGCAACTCATGAAGAGTCTTCAGATGGGATAGTTCTATTAAGAAGATCAACAAGGCTTAGAACACCAAATCCCAAGTATGCTAATAACCTTTATAGGACTTGTCAATTTGCTTTTTCTGTTTCAGATCCCTTAAATTATGAAGAAGCTACAGAAAAAGAAGAATGGAGAAAAGCAATGGTGGAGGAAATGAAATCCATTGAAAAGAACGGAACATGGGAAATGATGGAATTACCAAAAGGGAAAAACGCAATTGGTCTGAAGTGGGTGTTTAAAACAAAATTTGCTGCAGATGGTAGCCTACAAAAGCACAAAGCTCATCTTGTGGCAAAAGGCTATGCACAGCAGTATGGTGTTGATTTTGAAGAAACATTTTCTCCGGTAGCTCGATTTGAAACAGTGAAGCTGGTTCTAGCATTGGCTACACAGTTGAAATGGCCAGTTTACCAATTTGATGTCAAGTCAGCATTTCTCAATGGAGACTTACAAGAAGAAGTCTATGTAACTCAACCTGAAGGTTTCATAAAGGAAGGCAATGAAGCAAAGGTGTTCAAGCTGAAAATGGCATTGTATGGCTTGAAACAAGCCCCTCGAGCGTGGTATAGCAAGATCGATGGTTACTTCTAGAAAAATGGATACATGAGAAGTGAGAATGAACCCACATTATATGTGAAAAAGGAAGGTAATGATTTTATCATTGTATGCCTTTATGTTGATGATATCATTTACAGTAGCTCTTCTAATTCTCTTGTGGATAATTTCAAGTCTCAAATGATGAATGAGTTTAAGATGTCGGATATGGGGTTGTTGCATTATTTTCTGGGCCTTGAAGTCCACCAAACAGATGATGGAATATTTCTTTTACAAAGGAAATATGGCAGAGACCTTCTCAATAAATTTGGCATGCTAAATTGCAAGTCTGCGGCTACACCAATGAATATAAATGAAAAATTGCAGCAGGTGAATGAAGAAGAGTTAGCAGATGCAAGGAGGGTCAGAAGCTTGGTTGGAGGTCTAATATATTTGACGCACACTAGACCCGATATTGCATTTTTTGTTGGTGTTGTTTCAAGGTTTATGCAGCAACCTTCAAAGGTTCATTATGGAGCAGCAAAGAGAATCTTGCGGTACATTGCTGGAACTTTGGACTATGGCATTTGGTACTCAAATACCAATAATTTTAGATTGTGTGGGTACACAGATAGCGATTATGGAAGTTCATTGGATGACAGACGAAGTGTTTCATCAAACGTTTTCACTCTAGGCTCAGGTGCGGTGACTTGGAGTTCAAAGAAGCAAGCTACAACTACATTGTCAACCTCAGAAGCTGAGTATATTGCAGCAACTTTAGCAACTTGTCAAGCCGTCTGGCTAAGAAGAGTATTAGCAGACCTTCAACATGTGCAGAAAAGAGCAACAGAGATATTTTGTGACAATAAAGCAACTATCTCCATGACCAAGAATCCAGCATTCCATAGCAGGACAAAACATATTGATATTCGTTACCATTTTATTCGTGATTTGGTATCAAAGGAGGAAATATTTTTGGAGTATTGCAAGACACAAGACCAGCTGGCAGATGTACTTACCAAGGCTTTATTTAAAGAGAAATTTTGCTATTTCAGAGGATTATTTGGTGTCTGTAGTTTTGAATCAAGAGGGAATGTTGAAAAGTGATTCAAAACAAAGTAGGAACACGTAAATTAGGACATGGATAGTTTGGTTGAACTAGTCTTCTCCATTCTGTTAGGTAGTTTCCTAGTGTTGCTGAAATAGTGTTTTAGTGGGTTATAGGACCTATATTTTAGGATTAGTTATTTATCACTTAGCCTATATATCATGTGGGCATATTTTGTTATTTTGCAACTTCCAATTAATCAGAAATTAAAAGTAATAGTAGTTTTTCCTTCTCTTTTTACTGTTTCCAGATTTCTCTGTACTTCTTCTCCAACAAAAACAATAGTATTTGTTTTGTATTATTAGTTTATATGAATTAAATCCTACCCATAAAGTGTAAAAACAACTATTGATAATTAATGAGTTTATCCAAAAAACAAGTTGGTTTATTCTACAATAAAAAGAAATAATAAGAAAAGATTAGTTATAATGGAGTGTGACGAGCAACTTAAGAGCAGCCTCTCTTTGATTTTTTTGTTTGTTTGTTGTCTTATAGAGTAATTAATTATACATTTCTTATTAGGAATATAATATATAATAATAGATTAATTAGCTTTAGGAAATATATATATATATATATATATATCAAAATAAATTCAAAAATCTTGAAGATCGGTATAGAGATCCTAATTGATCTTAGTATTCAAATGATCTTAGGTCTGTTTGACTCTGCGTTATGAAATCATGATTTGAAACCATGATATCAAATCATATTATGAAATCATAAAATAAAGTTGAATTTTTGTTTGGACCTGCAATTTAGACTTTTTATGTAGTAGTATGTTTTCTCATAAACATAAAAACTCATAAGTTGTAAAACTATTAAAATCATCCCCAATCTTTTATTCAAGCATATCAAATAAGCAAAAGTTTATAAAATCACATGATACACTATCCCAAAGGTATTCTTAAAAAATACAACATTTATTGATCAAACTTTAATTCAATTAAAAATAAAATTGAACATAAGTTGTAGTGTACTAATTTTTAATATATTCACACATATCACAAACAACCTTCTCACACTAAACTTGCATTTCTCGATTATATAATCAAAAAGACGAACTAACATTGTTACTTTTAGCCATAATTAGTTGGTCAATTTGGTTGGTAAATAAATTTGATAAAAAATAATAAAAATTGATGGATATAAATGGTAAAGTAGGAGTTGATTTGAAGTTATAATAAATTTTATCTTGGTGATAATAATAGTTATATGTGATATAAATGATTTAAAAGTAATGATATGAATTATAAATTTTATTTACATATGAAATAAATGGTTAGTAGAGGTTTCACAAAAAAATCATTTGTAAGTCATATCATCAAAATATTCATGGGCTAACACACGAAAAATTGAGAAATCATCTATTTCTTGTAAATTGGCCCATAAATGCCCAAAAATCACTCTAAAAATGGTGAGATTGTACATACTGCTCCCCCAACTCCCTATGGAGGGTTCCATAGAGGTTACACAAAAAAATCGTTCAGAAGTCATATCACCAAAAGATTTATGGGTGTTAACACACGAAAAACTAAGAAAATTACATAATTCGTGTAAATTGGCCCCTAAATTCCCCAAAATCACTCTAAAATTGTGAGCACATACGTACTGCTCTCCCAACTCAACGGAGAGTTCCATAATGGTTTCACAAAAAATTCGTTCGGAAACCATATCACCAAAATATTCTTGTGCTAACACACACGAAAAACTGAGAAAATTATAATCCCAGTAAATTGACCCCTAAATGCCCAAAATTCACTCTAAAAATGGTGAAACTATACGTACTGTTCCACCAACTCCATGTGGAGGGTTTCAAAAAAAATTCATCGTGAAGCCATATTACCAGTATATTCATAGGCTAACACACACGAAAAACTGAGAAGATCGTCTAATTCCTATAAATTGGCCCATAAATGTTCAGAAGTCACTCTAAAAATGGTGAGACAATACTTATGTGTTTCCCCAACTCCCTACAATTCCATAAAAGTTCCACAAAAAATTCGTCCAAAAGCCATATCATCAAAAAAATAATTTATCCAAAAATCATATTATTAAAATATTCAAGAGCTAACCCACGTAAAAATAGTAATAGGCATGAATATAAGAGTCGTCGTCAATATTCTTAATTTGGATTCATTATAAATTATTATGGGGGAAAAGCATCAATCAAATATCCCTTTATATTTATGGAACGTATTCAACATTTATTTATCCTTTCTCTGTTGGATTTTAGTGCAGTCAACGTTAATTATTGAAGTGATTATTAGTGCCTTTTAATACTTTTTAGCTGGCATTAATCTTGCTTTTATGAACCTTTTAAATCTCTAAGGGTTATTGGGCGATCGAATTTGACACATAATTTTTAAGAGATTTAAATATATACGTCGATATTATAAAAAAAAATTAATATTGTGTAATATAATTTGTAATTGTAATAAGCTTTAACCAGTAACAAATCAACTTTGTTATGATTTTTATGTAATTATTTTATAATTACTCTGAAACTTAATAATCTATGTTTTATACTAAAACTCATATGAAAACTCGAATTTAAAACATCTTTTTTTTAATAAGAAATACTAGTCAACGCACGTTGACTAGTCTTGAATGATAGGCCTTCTAGATTTTGTCAATTATGGTCTTACTAATTCATATTACCCCTAACTAACACAAAGATTAAAAAAAAAGTTTTTTATCAACGAGTGAAATCAGGATGTTTACTAAAAGAGTTTAAAATATGAAGAAGAAAACATACGAGAAAGTCGAAAATGGTTTAACATATACTTATATGCATAAGTTTAGTGTTTTTGGGACATCGATTCCTGAGATTAAATATAGCTGAGCAACAAGCATCCGGATTTCACTACTAGAGAAGCTTTAAGCAACATTTCATTTTTCATTCCTGGCCTAAAAATGAAGTGTTGGAGCCTGGAGGAGATTGAACCTCCTCGATCCTACCTGACTAGCTCCGCCCTTAGATGAGGTAGTAAAAGACAAGAAATCTAGGATTTCACTTTGCCGTTGTAGTTTTTTTTTGAAATTTTTACTATCTAGTGTCTAGAGTTTGGTGCATTTTATGCTATTTTCGATCTAAGCTTTTGGTTAAATCTTTTTTTCGTAGTTTTCCTCAACTTTAACAAACAAAATCAATTATAATATTTGACGAAAGTAAAAAGTAAAAAGTGCTTACCTTTTGGTAAACTTTAAAGTACTCCTTTCGTCTCAATTTATGTGACACATTTCAGATTTCGAGATTTAAATAAGTTTATCTTCAACTGTAAATTTTTCATATATCTTTTAAATATTTTGGATTGTCAATTATTGTGACTTTTAGTACTTTTTACGTAGTTTACAAATATATAAATTTCATTTTTTAAAAATTGAAAATTTCATGCGCAAATTCCAGGTCAAACTTAAGCTGTTTGACTCTCAAAAAATGAAATGTATCATATAAATTGGGACGGAGGGAGCGGAGTATCAAATGTACTCAAGAGTATAGTAGAAATATTGATTTGAGCCCTACCCAAACGTAAGCAATATTGTCATTTTTTTTCTCTTTTTCCACTTGTTGGTTTTCTTTATTATTAATTTGTCGTGATATGGTTGTTGGTACTAATAATTAATTTGTCTAATAAGATTTGAAAAAAAGAAAGTCATAGGAAAGTCTCATGTGGCAGCCACATAGGAAATTATATTTTACACCATATTTATTTTTTTTCAACTATAAAAGCCCAACTAGGTGACCCTCTTCTTATTAAAATTTGTTACATTTTCTTCATCTCCAAGAAAGAAAAAAAGTAGCAATAATTCTAATAATGAGGCAACAAAGATATTTATCTGTTTTATTCATCATCATCATCTTCTTCTCCGCTACATTTATTAAAGCTCAAGAAGTTGGTAAGTACTACAACACTTTTATTTTTTCGATATTAAAGAAGAAAAACATAGTTCAATGCATTAACCTTTCGTTTTGAGCAAGGTTTGAGAAAGTTATGAGATGACATTGAATCGATCTAAGGCTTTATATATTAGATTTCAATGGGATCTGATATTTTCTCGTACCTTGCTCAAAGCTATAGACTATAGTGGTGGAATTAGAAAACTTAATGTAAAGGAATTCAACAACCTAGCTAAAATTTTCTCTTATATTCAACTATGAGCTTAATGCATCGAATTGTTCTTTGTAATTATGTATAATATGTCTTTGTAATTATATAGTTTGATTTATTGATATTTGGTTTATGATATTTGTGATTTTATTAGAGGATGAGAGGGAGTTTGATTATGGTGAAAAAGGTGAAAAAGGTCCAAAAATGTGGGGGAAATTGAAGAAAGAATGGGAAGCTTGTAATAATGGAGAAATGCAATCTCCAATTGATTTGTCACATGAAAGAGTTAGAATTATTCAAAAGCCAGATAAAAGACATTACAAGCTATGCAATGCTACTGTTAAGAATAGAGGACATGACATTTCGGTGAGTATATGTTCTTTCGATCTATTGAAAGCAGTCTCCGATCTCTATCGCAGAAAGATTAAGTTAAGATTTACGTACATTTATTCATCTCAGATTTTACTTATGAAATTACAATATTATAAAGTTGGTAGCTACTTCTACCAAGATATTAAACAACTTGAAAAATACTTTGTATTAAAAAAAATTAATTGTAATTAACTTGATAAGCAAGATAATTATATAGATATTCTTTTCACATTGTTTGTTTATAGAAATTACACATTTTTATACTATATAGGTTTAGCTGTTGACAGCTACTAATTAATTTTGCTAGGAGGTGTTTATACATAGGAAAAATAGAACAATTTTAAGAGATAGCATAGTCAGTGTCCAAATTTAAAATTTCTAATTATGGTGGACCAATCATGTTTTATTATTTGAATTTTGAAAAGTTATACGTACTTCAATAATTTTAAAGATGCTTCTCGACTTTTGACCTCTCTTTTCCCTATATATATATATAATATATATTTGAATTTAATACGTATAAAGTACAGAATCTTATATATTTGGGAGCTAATTACATTATATTTCGAAAGTTCCTCCAATTATAAAAATTTCGGATTTTTCATTACTTTCAGATATATTTCTTGGTTGTCTGATGCATTGCAAATGACGCATTACTTAATGGGAGAGATATATCTAAGAGAGATTTTTTGTATATTTTTAAATGATAGAGAATTTTAGAAATTATGATATCTTAAGTTGTGTATTTATGTAATTTTTCCATTTAAGATCAGCATAATTCAATAGTGTTAATTCAAATGTTATACATCTATTTATTTTTAAAACTCAATACTTGCACTTTAGAGCGTTATCTTAAAATTTAAATCTTAAATTTATTTCCGCTATAAATATTTTTAGGAAGATCTAATAGTGTTAAAAAAAAATAGGTGTTATAAAAAGTGCTAAATAGTGGTAATCGTGAATATTCTTCAACAAAAACATACTTTTCTTCACGTTGTCATTATATAATGGAGCTAGTAGATCTAAACCACTAGGATTTTAAAGTGTACCTTTGTTAATTAAAATAAAAAAATCTCTTCACTTTTCACTCTTATATATAGTTCAATTTATTTTTAATTAATAGTCAAATTGTTAATTAATTACCTTTTAAAAATCATAAAAATAATGAAGTTTGTATATATGAGTGCAGTTACAATGGCATGGTGATGCTGGATCTGTTTTAATAAATGGCACAAATTATCCACTACAACAAGCTCATTGGCACTCTCCTTCCGAACACACCGTCAACGGCAGAAGGTACACAATTAATTCAGATTCACATCACATAAAATTTAATAAAACGCATTAAAAGGCGAAGTACTTTATACCATTTTCTTTTATTTAAAATGTTATATTTTGGGACAGGTATGACATGGAAATGCACATGGTACACTTAAATGAAAATGCAACAAATAAAATTGTTGTGATTGGAGTTCTCTACAAAATTGGTAAACCTGATCGATTTCTCTCCAAGGTAAATCTAGTACGTTATCATATTCAGATGCGTATTTCAATTTAAATATCTTAATCTTAATGACAACAAATGAGGTCTGTGTCATCTGTATACGCATAGTATACTAATATTACATGATTTTATTGGCAGTTGATAAGAAATATATCATCTATGATTGACAAAAAAGATGAAGTGAAAAATGCTGGTATGATTGATCCAAGAGAAATCAAGATTGGTAGTAGAAAATATTATAGATATATGGGTTCACTTACTGTTCCTCCTTGCACTGAAGGAGTCATTTGGACAATTAAAAAAAAGGTAGGTAATTAACAACTTAATATTGATTAAGTCCATATTAATTAACAACTAAGATTTATACTAATAATATGTTTAATGCAATTTGTAATCAATATTAGGTGAGGACTGTTTCAAGAGCTCAAGTCAAAATGCTTAGAGAAGCTGTTCATGATGTAAGTTCTCCTAATCTCCATAAACAGATTTTGTTTAATTAATTTATGCTAAGTATGTTTGGTAATTGACTAATTGGTATGATGTAACTCAATTTCCATGGATAATATTAAAATTATTGAATTCAATTGAATCGATAGCATGTAATATGTAGATCCGATCAATTGATAATTATGTCTAGTATATGTTTGAGCAAGCAATTGAAATTACTCTCTCGTCCAATTTATGTGAAGAAATTATTTGGGGAGTCAAATATTTTTTTCCATAGACTATAATATTATTATTTTTAACTTCTTGAAAATATTTTGAATCATTAGTTGTTGTGGAGTTGTAGTAGTATTTTTTGTATAGCTTTTAAATATATAGTAAATTTTGTTTTAAAATATTTAAAGAATCTATACCTAAATTTATGATCAAAATTAAGTGTTCTGAAAGTCATACTTTTATAACCTTTATGTAAATTGAGACAGAGAAAAAACTTATGATATGTGTAAGAATAATAACACCGGTTTCCCTAGTAACCAAACACCAACAATGGACTTTAACATGAAATATTTCTTTTTTTTCTAAATGACTTATATCGTACCAAACATGTAAATATCTATGTTGTCCGATCCTATCAAATGAACTTATTTCATTGTTAATATTTGAATGGATAAACTCATTTGCTATAATGTGGCTTAGGGATTATATGAATTCGGTAGCTTTTTCTCCAATACAATTTATATGTATTAAAAAAATTCATTAAAATATATATAAATATTTTTAAAAAAAAATTGTTATGCTATTGTATATTAACTTGAGACTACATTGAAATATCGTAGGAATCTATAAATTTTAAAAGGGATAAGGGTCTGAAAAATACTCTAACTTTGGTCGGATTTGCTGTTGCGATACTAAATTTTCATGAGGACATATTACCTCCCTAGACTATTTAATATTGTATTTTTTACCTCCTGAACTATTTAATAGTGTGTTTTAAAGGTATATATGTGCCCACGTGGACACATTACTATTTATAATTTTGCATTTTTTTTATGTCCACGTGGGCAAATATATATGTTTAAAATACGATATTAAATAGTCTAGGGAGGTAATAGGCCCTCATGAAAATTTAGTATCGCAACAACAAATTCGACCAAAGTTGGGGTATTGTTCAGACCCTTATCCCATTTTAAAATTTTGATTTCACCTCTAATTATTGTTATATCTAATTTTGAATGCAGTCTGCTGAAAGGAATGGAAGGCCATTGCAACCAAAAAACAAGAGACCAATTTATCTTATGGCACCAGATGATACTGCTTGAGATTATTCTATTCATAATATTTGTAACAAAGATTAGGATACTGCTTGAGACCATTATTTTATTCATAATATATTTGTAACAAAAGATTTTTGTTTTCTTGATTGTTTTTATTCTTTTAATCAGCAAAGTGCTTGTTGTGTAAAAAAAAAGGGCAAGAAAAATGCATAATATATATAGACTTCTTCTTTTTTTCCTTTTACTCTTCTCTAAGTTTCGAAAAAACTTGACATCCAAATTCTGATGATATTTTAAATAACTTGGACGATAGTGTTCTTCCAAACGAAATTTGAATATGAAATTTCATAATTTTCCTTTCACTTCATTGACCATTATATACTTGTGTTTTTATTACTGCTCACACTATTAGTAGTCAATTTGTAACGATATTATCTTTCAGTCATCATTGAACATTTTGTTGACATTTATATTAAGATGATAAAACCTCGACATCTTCAAATTCTAGGTCCGCCTTTGAGTGCTTGTTCCTCCAAGCGTCGCACGTGTCCACTTTGTAGGACCAAACTACAGCTTGTAGTATGTAGAGAGGGATCTTTTTGAAGAAGACAACTAGGCACTGAAGTTTTGACCAAAGTAATACAAATATAAAACAGATGAACAAAAGTAATACACATTTTTTAAAAATAACCAAAATAGTATAAACGCTACCACCAGTAACGTTTTACCTATTATTTTATTCATAAAAATTTGACGGACAGAAAGTGAAAAAAGAACGGATGTTAACATAAAACGTTAGTAGCAGTAACGAATTTGCTTCAACTTATGTCAGTTGCTTGCATTCTAATTTTTTCTTTTTAATTAAATTTATCCTTTTTCTTTATTCGTTTACTTTTAGCATGGATATGAATAATGTCATTTCTTCGATGTTTATGCTTGTTGGCATATGTTGGAATTGTGAAAATATTATCAGTTTTTCTATGTTAAAAATGGTGTAAATAAAAAATTAATTCAAGGTAAAATTTGTAGTTCTAGATTTGATCAAATTATTAAGATTTTAATTACACTGATTTGCTTGTTTAAAATAATAAAAATTACACTATATTTTATTCCAACCACTTTATTTATCGTTTTTATGAAAAATAATTGGTTCAAAATAGTTATATATTTTTTTTAAAAATCAAGGTATAATTAGTTGTTTGTTTTCACCTTTGTCTTAATTCATAAATATAGAGAGATATTTTGGATTCAAAAAAATTAAATTATTTAATCAACATTCAACACCACTTAAAATTTATCAATATTAATAAAACATTTATCAAATATTCATTTTTACAATTATTGAAATGATTTACTACCACACAAATAT
>JAJOOH010003623.1:0-41303 GCA_029582605.1 Solanum gracilifrons | reverse complement strand
ATTCATTGTTTTTTCTCTTTTTTTTTTCTATTGATTTTTTTACTCTTTTTAATTTATTTGTCTTTCCTTTTCATTTGATATCAAATTTAACTCAAATGTCTTATATTTAAAATAAGTTAATTTTGAATGAATATTAAAATAAGTGAAGAAAATCAAATAAAACATAAAAAAATTAAAGGACACTTTTAAATTATTTCAAAAAATTACGCATAATTTTTAAAAACAACTAAAAGTGAAAATATAAGAAATTAATGAAAGAAAAAAAAGTTTAAAGTGGGAAAGAAATTAATGAAGTATTTTACAAAGAAAGAAATGGAAATAACTAAACATATGTATGTTTTAATATGAATAAATATTAGCACTAACTAACTATAAAGTTACCAATTAAAAATGACTTGTGTCAAATTTGTTCACTCATCACTAGTCTTCAAGAGAGTATGCACACTCTCTATGACATTTTAAATTAGTTTAGGGGGTAATAGAACCATATTTAAGTTTAGGTGTTTCTCTGTGATTTTGATCATAGTCTAGAGGAATACTTGTGTCTTATCCCTAAAATTTATTCAAAATTATGTTACTAATATTGAATATCACTATTATAGATATTTGAATTCATAGTTCAAATATGGTTTTATAAAAATCCAAAATATCTTTCACACTATTTGTACATATCTTGTGAAGAATTTCTTGGACAAATGTATATACATATATATATATTTAAAAATTATACAAATGATTAATGACAATCCAAATTTATTTATTTTTGCTATAAAAAAAAAAACCCTCACCCTAAAATAAAATAAATAATAAGTGTTTTGGTAGAATGATCAATAATAATTTGTAAACTCGCATTACGAATTAATGAAAATACTATTGAGTGAATAAATGTTGTAATTAGAAGGATTCTTACACATGTTTCACCGGTTTTATGATAGTCAGTCTATTGTAATTGTCTTCCTCTGTCAGGGCTTTGGACTAAAAGCTTAGGCATGTAAAGTTTAATTAATATTAATGTCTACATGATGGTAAAATATGAACGTTACACCATGCCATATTTTGTTTTGTTATCTCTGTCACCGATTTTACATTGACAATGAACCACTCTATCAAGGATTACGACTTAAAGTTTATGCACGTAAAGTTCAAGTGATATCAAGATGTACCTTATGATACAATATGAACCATACAACATGTCATATTTTGTTTTGTTTTGTTATTCCCATCACCAAATTCACCAGTTTTATTTTGATAGTCAACTTAATTGTTTTCCTCTATCAAGTTAAGACTAAAAGCTCATGCACGTGAAGTTTAAGCAATGCAAATCATCATTAGTGGCTAAAAGAGTCGATTGAAACCGTTTCATTAAAAAGTATCGATACAATATGCTTTGTTGAATCCTTAAATATTATATCAAACGAATTCATATTTTCTCTAAAAAAAATACCCCTCACAGAAAAAGTATATTTTACGAATGTTTTAAAATAAGTTCTGTAATAATATTATGAATTAATGAAATACTATAGAAAGAATATATGTTGTAATTAGAAGGATTGTCATATTTTATTTTGTTATTTCCATCATCAAATTGATTCAAATCCATCAGTTTTATGTTGACAGTAAGCCTACTACAATCGTCCTCCTCTATCGGGGCCTAGCAGTGAAAGATCAGGTACATAAAATTTAAATAGTATTCTCGTCCTCAATGGCGGAATCACATCTATTCAAAAGGTGCCAACTCACACCACTTCATTGAAAAAGTATACTATGTTGATAGTTGAAAAGTTTTATTTATATGCATAATATGTATTTGATCCCTTTATATATTTTGTCATATTTTGTTTTTGTTATCTCCATCACCAAATTCCCCGATATTATGTTGGCAGTTAGCCTACATCAATCATTTTCCTCGACCGGGGATTAGAATTGAAAGCTCATGCAGGTGAAGTTCAAGTAATATAAGTATGTACCTTATGATATAGTATAAACCTTACAACATGTCATATTTCATTTTGTTATTCTTATCACTATATTCACCCGTTTTTTTTATTGATTGTCTACCTACTGCAATTGTTTTCCTCTATCAGGGCTTAGAACTGACACTCATGCACATAAAATTTAAGTAATACACATCGCCATCAGTGGTAGAGCCACACATATTCACAAAGAATCAACTAACACTGCTACACTAAAAAGGTATAGATACTACGTGCTATGTATATCTCTAAATATTATATCAAATGATTATTGACGATCCAAATTCATATGTTTTCTATAAAAGATACCCCACCAAACAAGTGGTTTTTTCTAACTTATTTTAAAATAAGTTCTGAAATCACATTAAGAATTAATGGAATACTACTGAGTGAATACATGTGATAATTAGAAAGATTGTCATATTTTGTTTTGTTATTTCCTTTGGAATTCACCAGTTTTACGTTGACAGATAGTCTACAGCAATCGTCTTCCTTTATCAGGGCTTAGGATTAAAAGCTCATGCACGTAAAGTTTAAATAATATTCATTATCATCAATGACGGAACCAGATGTATTCAAAAGATATACTATGTAGATAGGTTAAAAGTTTTATTTATATACATTCTATTTATACAATCCCTAAATTTAATCGCATGTTTATTTATTTTTTATGTTTTAACACCCCTTGAAAAAAAAATAGTTCCTCCATTTTAGTTAATGTATAATCTTAAGTTGATACTCACTAAAGAACAAAGAAGATTAGGGCAAGTAAACCATACTCTGCATAACCCATTTGTTGCCGTCATTCCCATTTTAAACTTGTAATGATAAACACACAAGAAGTACTTTTTCTTGTCCTAAAAGAATCAAATTCACTCTTTGTTTGTCCTAAAACAAGGTGAATTGTGCATTTTAAAGAATTGATGGAAGATCCAATGATGGATGAAACAGATGAGATGCTGGTTTCACAAATTGGTTGAATCTCACAACACAGAAATGCCCATTTCTTAGATCCAATTTTTGCTTCGAATGAAGGACCGAATTTGAAGCCTCCTTCAATTCCTTATCCATCCGAATTAGAGTGGCCATTGAAAGTCTCCTTTCATGGTTGCAATGGATGGAGGGATCAACAAATGAAATCGAAAGAATGGGTTGAAATGATTGAGGTTATCCATCACCCTGAATGGAAAGCTGTAGGAATTTATAGAGCTATCAGGAGTTCAGTTTATAGAATCTAGACAGATCAAAATTTTATTTTTGTGTTGGTAAAAAGGTGATACTATGAGACTAACAGTTTTTTGTTTCCGTGGGATAAAGCTATTGTTACTCTTGAAGACATGATGATTTTGGGAAAGTTTTCTGCTTTTGGGTGACTCTGTTTTGTCCCCCCTTGAATCCCCTGAGTTGGTAGAGATTAAAGAAAATGTTGAAAATGCGCGAAGGGCACTTATCGGATTGAAGACTAATAATCAAAGTAGGTGGTTGAATTTTTTCATGAATAGTGGTAATGATTACGAACATAAAACTTTTCTTTCTCTTTGGTTTTCAAGATTTGTGTTTCCATGTAAAATAGGTGCTCTTGTTTTCTCAATAACTGTTAATCTAGCTAGAGGTATGCTACTAGCACTTGCTCCTGTTGGTTTTTGGGCCTTTTTTCCCTTCCTATGTGGATAAATAAAAGTCTAAAGTTTTGGGTCTTCCTTCCTTTTCTTTGTAGATTAATTTAGCCCAATTTGAGTAGCCCACTTTGCCCATAAGCCCAATATTATGGTGCATATGTAAGACTTTCTTTTAGGTCTTATTTTAGAAGGATCACAAGATATTGAGAGCAGCCATATAGAGAGAATACTGATAGATTGCAGATTTTCGCACAAGCCCTAACAACCAATTTCAAATAGCGATTCCCACTTCGTTTCTTATCCGATTGAGGTAATTTTTTCATACCTTGTTCCTTTCAACATGGTCTTTGATTTCTAACTGATAGAGGGTGATTTGGAGTCGTGTAGCTCCAGATTTTTGCTCTTGAACAGTAACTGCGATTTATGTGTTTTTACTCCTTTTATTTCTCTAGTTTTTGGTGCTCTCTTGTAGTTGTGTTGCTCATTGTTTGGCACTTTATTGCTGGCCATTTTGGAGAACACTTTTATAACTCTTGTTTATTTTATTAGAGCTTTGGCCTTGTGGTTTTTACTCTTCACACCGAAGAGGTTTTCCACGTTAAAATTTGGTATCTTGTGTTGATTTATTTTTGTTGCTTGGTCGATTTGTTTGTTGCCCAAACAGTTTGTTCTTGCATTATTTTCTCTTCTCTTGGTTCAAATAGAAGTGAATGTTTTGACTTGGGTTTTATTTGGCTAGTGCCCTGTCATGCACATTTATTTTGTGCTTGTCTTTCCCAATAGCTCATGTTGTTTGTCAAGCCCCGAGCCTACACCCTGGACGTGGCCGGCACTGGAGAACCATTGCTGGCCCCAAGAGAACCCTTGGCTTGGCTTACTTACTCAGCGAAAGACTTAAACACATGAAGCACTCTCAGAATATAAATCATGCAATAAGTCAACTCAAATTAAAATTAAAAACGACAATAAAGGTGCACTTTATACAAAGCATTATAAACAATAGATGATAACTCAACATGTTAAAGTAATGCAATAACAACTTAATTACATAAAATTAATATAATACTGTGGGAGTTTCTCTAACCGACAACCACCACTATGAGCCTAAGTGATGATACAACATCTTGCCCACGCTGCCAGAACTGTCCTATACTTTGCCGTCATATAAAATGCCTTAACTAAATGGGTCCACTAATATTTGCTAAAAAGCACTTAGGAATCAACTAAAAAGGATGATCCTTTCTACCCATGATGGCTCTATTGTTTATGGCAACTTGACATACTATGAACTTGCGTCGCTATATCAGTGCTCAATACTACTCCCAAAATATACTCAGCTCATATGTTTTAAAAACAAAAATCTTTCTTTGGTTTGAGATAGTTACTCAAAACTTAGCTTAAAATCTCTCTTGGAAATCGGTGTTTCCTTTCATGCTCAAATGTAAACAACATTTTAACTTTTGGGATTAATTAGTATCCATATAATCTTTGAAGAATTGAACTTTACTCTTACTCTTTGCTCAACTCAAATCTTAAGTCTTAAAACAAAGTTAAAATGTTTGTAAGAGGCTTTTGGAAAACTCTATGAAGTTCTGTTATCTTAACTCTTAACCCTTTTTGACTTGATGCTTAACTTTCCTTGAATTGAATGGTGGATTCAAGGTTCATGATCTCATATTTATGGATGATTTAATAATGCTTAGACGTACCTTAGAGTATAGAAATTGACTAGAAAATATAGGGACATTGCTAAGGAACTAGTACGGAAAAAAGGGGGAAAAGGTGGAAGAACTGGCGTCCCTGGCACTCTGAGAGGCACGGGGCACCAACCCTTGAATTTTAGACACAGGGTTGGGGCGCTCTGGCTGGCGCGATGCCCCAGAGACCAAATTTCAGAAGCCTCTTTGGGGCGTTCTGGCTGGGGCGGCGCCCTAGGCCTCTGCCTAGGTGGATTCTGACTTTTCTCCTTCGTTTTTCAACTCTAAACCCCCTATTTCAACTTGGTTCTTTCCCCAAACACTTAAAATAAACTATACCATAAATATATGTAAGATTATAATCAAACTCCAGATACTCCAACAACAAGAACCCACAAGATCTCAAACGAATTATCATCAAGAACTCATAAGTTTTGGTTTCAAAACAATACATCTTCGCTGAATTGAATCATGGTTGGCATGTGGGTGAAGTAACCCAATGATATGTGATCTCACATACCTCGTAGGGATCACCCCTTGATGAAATCCACAAGCGATTCTTGAAGATCTTGACGATTCTTGCTCCCTCTCCTCTTTTCTCCTCTTCTTTTCTCTTCTGTTCTTCTCTCTCAAAATCCTAACTTGTTTTTCAAAAGCGTAAATTGAATAACTTCAGTTTATAGCCCTAAATAATTACAAAAAGTGAAATTATTTAATTCGGTATGGGAAAGACCATAATGCCCTTCTAAAATACGGTTGGACTTTCCTTATCCAAATAGCCCAACTTCCAATGGGCATATCTCAATCATACGAACTCGAAATCACGCAAACTCGGGGACGTTGGTAAGATAATTCAATGATATTTCCTACCGTATCTCGAAACACACCTAAATCATCTTGAGCTAGCAGTTATGGTCATTTGAAGTTGACGCAAACTCATTCTTAACTTAACTCTTGTCAAATTTCCAGTTTTTTATTATATCCAAAAATCACTCTTTCTAATTCTAGCTCTTTCTAGTAGTGGGGTGTTACAATATCTCCCCCTTTGGGAAAATTCTTTCTTGAATGAGATTACTCTTACTAGGCTAATGTTGTAACATCTAACATTCAACTCAAACACCCAACAAGGAAATCTAACAAATCAAGTATAAATTAAAGAGTACTAAGAAGAGAATTTGTCCCTTGGTCTGGAATTTCTTTGGGCTCAAACAGATGTGGATAACTCTTCTTCATATCCTCCTCCACTTCTAAAGTAGGTTCCTCAATATATTTATTTCTCGAAAGAACTTTGACTGATGCTACTTCATTTGTCCTCAACTTGCAAACCTGACAGTCTAGAATCTGAACATGGATCTCGTCATAAGACAATCTATCCTTGATACCAATATCTTCAGTTGGTATGATAAGTGAAGGATCTCCCATGCACTTTTTCAACATGGAGATGTGGAACACCGGATGAACCGTTGTTAACTCTTGGGGTAACTCCAACTCATAAGCTACATTGCCAATCCTCTTGGATATTCTGTAAGGGCCAATATACCGGAGACTAAGCTTCCCCTTCTTACCAAATTTCATAACACCCATCATGGGTGAAACTTTCAAGTATACCCAATCATCTACTTCAAACTCTAACTCCCTCCTCCTAACATCAGTTTAGGATTTCTGACAACTCTGTGCCATTTTCAACCTCTGTTGAATAACCTTCACCTTCTCCATAGCTTGATGAACTAAGTCTGGTCCTATCAAGCCAGCTTCACTAACTTCAATCAATCCAATAGGAGATCTGCATCTTCTCCCATAAAGAGCTTCATAAGGAACCATATAGATGCTAGAGTGGTAACTATTGTTGTAAGAAAATTCAATAAGAGGTAGGTAATCGTCCCAATATCCTTTGAAATCAATCATACAAGCCCTCAACATATCCTCTAAGGTCTGAATAGTGCATTCTGCTTGCCCATCGGTCTGCGGATGAAAGGCAGTAGTACTTAAGTTTACCTTTGAACTCAAGCCTTTCTGAAAAGATTTCCAGAACTGTGCAGTAAATTATGCACCTCTATCTGAAATAATGGAGACCGAAACTCCATGAAGTCTCACGACTTCTTGAATGTACAACTTAGTATAATCTTCGGCTGAATGGGTAGTCATTACCGGCAAAATGTGGACTGATTTAGTAATTCCATCAACAATCATCCAAATAGAATCATGTTGCCTGCAAGACCTTGGCAACCCAGTAATAAAATCCATATTAATCATCTCCCACTTCCATTTCGGAAGTTCTATATTCTGAGCCATACCACTAGGCCTTTGGTGGTCTACTTTAACTTGTTGGAAATTTGGACACTTAGCAATAAATTATGCAATGCCCTTCTTCATACTACTCCACCAATAAAGTTCTCTCAAGTCATGGTACATCTTTGTGGAACCCGAATGGATAGAATATCTATAGCTATAAGCTTTCTCCATAATCCTTTCTTGAAGTTCATCCACCCTTGGTACACACAACCTACATTGATACCTTAATACACCATATTCCCCTTGTTCAAAAGCCATTACTTTTTGCTTATGAACATTTGTCTTCAATTCAAGAAAAATAGGGCCTTGGTCTTGCTTGTCTTTTACTTCTAGCACTATTGATGATTCAGCCCCATTCATCGCCACTACTCTTCCTTCTGTGGAATTCATTAGTCAAACTCCTAATCATACAAGTCTATGCACATCTTTTGCTAACTCTTTCTTATCTTCCTCAAAATGGGCGGTACTACCCATAGGGAATCTACTCAAGGCATCAGCAACAACATTAGCCTTACCTGGGTGAAAGAGAATACTCGTGTCATAATCTTTAAGTAACTCTAACCACTTTCTTTGTCAGAGATTAAGCTATTTCTAACTAAACCCATACTGAAGGCTCTTATGATCGGTGAACACATCCACATGAACACCATAAAGATAATGGCTCCATAGTTTCAAAGGAAATACTAGGGCAGCCAACTCTAGATCATGGGTAGGGTAGTTCCTTTCATGAACTTTCAATTGTTTGGAGGCGTAAGCTACAACCTTGTCATTCTACATCAACAATCAACCCAAACTAACTCTAGATGCTTCACAATATACGAAAAAACCTCGAGTTCCTTCTGGTAAGGTCAATACTGGGGCAGTAGTCAACCTCTTTTTCAATTCCTGAAAGCTCTTTTCACAAGCTTCAAACCATTAAAATTTCACTATTTTCTAAGTTAACTTGGTTAAAGGGGGATGAAATAGATGAGAACACCTCTACTAACCTTCTATAATAGCCAGCCAAATCCAAGAAAATCCTAATATCAGTTGGAGATGTGGGTCTAGGCCAATTTTATACTGCCTCTATTTTCTGAGTGTCAGCTCTAATCCCATCACCGAAAACAATGTGGCTTAGGAATTTCTTAGACTCAAGCCAAAACTCACATTTAGAGAACTTAGCATACAACTCCTTATCGTTTATAATTTGGAGGACAATTCTAAGATGGCTAGCATGATCTTCTTCTTTCCTCGAATAGATTATTATGTCATCGATGAACACGATAACAAACATATCTAAATAAGGTTTGAATACTCTATTCATAAGGTCCATAAATGTTGCAGGTGCATTGGTTAGACCGAATGACATGACCAAAAACTCATAATGACCATAACAGGTCTTGAATGTTGTCTTTGGAATGTCACATTTCCTTACTTTAAACTAATGGTAGCCTGGTCTGAGGTCTATCTTAGAGAAACAAGTAGCACCCTGAAGTTGATCGAAAAGATCATCAATTCTCGGAAGAGGGTACATATTCTTGATGGTAACCTTGTTCAACTGACGGTAATCTATACACATCCTAAGGGAACCATCTTTCTTTCTCACAAATAAGATCGGAGTGCCCCAAGGTGAGACACTTGGTCGAATAAAACCCTTATCAAGTAGATCTTTCAACTGTTCTTTTAGCTCTTTCAACTTTGCTGGTGCCATTCTATATGGAGAAATAAAATAGGACTAGTATCTGGAAGAATGTTTATGCCGAAGTCTATCTCTCTCTCAAGAGGGACTCTGGGTAGATCATCAGGAAAGACTTCTTGAAACTCATTCACAACTGAAACTGACTCAATATGAGGTATCTCAACACTAGATTCATACACACACCCTTTGGAAACTAACTTTCTCGCCTTAAGGTACGAAATGAAACGACCCTCAGGCACTGCTGAACTGCTACTCCACTCTATAAGTGGCTCATTATGAATTTGGAACCTAACAACTTTTCTACAATCAATGGAGGCATAACAGGCATGAAGCCAGTCCATACCTAGAATGACATCGAAATCTACCATGTCTAACTCAACTAAATCAGCCATGTTGACTTGTGATTGATGAAAATGAGACAATCACGATATACTCGCTCAGCTAGAATAGACTCCCCAACAGGTATAGAAACACAAAAGGGTTCACAAAGTTTCTCAGGAACAACATCAAAATTATTTGCAACATAAGGAGTAACAAAAGATAAACTTGCTCCTAGGTCTACCAAAGCATAAACATCAAGAGTAAAGAGTTTAATCATACTAGTGACAACATCTGGATAATTCTCTTACTTCTGACGACTAGTGATTGCATAAAGGCCGTTTGCTCCTCCGCCAGTATAGGAAGAAGCTTCTCTAGGTGCTGCCCTGTCTAGTGGAGCAAGTGATGAATATTAGACTCTATTGCCCTGATTCACATTACCTTGCTGGTTCTTAGGGCACTCTTTCATGAAGTGACCCTCTTGTCCACACTTGAAACAATCTGTAGAGCCATCGCGACAACTACCTGGGTGAGTCCTACCACACTTAGAACATGAAGGAGCCTAGTTACCTCCTTGTGCCACACTACCCTGAGACTGTGCAGGTCTAGCTCAGAAGTTCTGTGAAATCTCACCATTGTACTCACCTTTGTTTTTGCGTGCACGTGCACTAGCGGATGATGGAGCAAGTCCCTTTTGCTTTTGTAGAAAAGAAGACCGGTTTACATTATTCCTCTACTGCCCGAACTCATTCTATGTCTTCGCTTCCTTGTTTCTAAACTCCTCCCTATCCCTCAGCTTCTCTTCCTCATCCTGCTGCATATAGATCATCAACCTTGCTATATCCATGTCCCCAATTAGCATGGCTGTCTTTCCCTCTTTACTTGACAGACGGGACAACCCAACAACGAACAAACTCATCTTACTTGTCATATTCACAACCATCTCCGGAGCATATCGGGAAAGTTGGGTGAACTTCAAGCTGTACTCATGAACACTTAGTGACTCATGCTTAAGAGTAAGAAACTCCCGTACCTTGGCCTCTCTCAATTCTCGGGGAAAGTAACCCCCCAATAAGGGCTTCTCAAAACAAGCCCAACTCACAGGTGGTGCTCCCTCAGCTCTACCTTTCTTCCACTGGTCAAACCAAGTCGTACCAACATTCTACAGTTGATATGCAGCTATATCTACTTGCTCAGTATCGACAACTTGCATAACCTCAAATACCTTTTTCAATTCCTCAACAAAACTCTCTGGATCCTCAATAGTGCTTGAACCAGTGAAACTTGGAGGATTCATCCTCAAGAACTCTTAGATTCTCGAAGTATCAACCACTTCCTATCCAACCCCTCTTTCTTGTCCAACATGGTTAGTCACAACTTCGCTTAACATTCGGGTCGCTTCCATGAACTCAATATTCGTGGGTTCTCCTTGGGGTTGCATTTCACGTGCATTAGGTACCCCTTGGTCCTCAAAATCTCATCTAGTAGGACAACCTCGGACAACTCTTTATGGTGGCATGATCTTAAAGACACGTGGAAGCTAGAATTAGCAGAAACATTTTAGAAATCAAACTCTAACGCACAAATGAGTGTCAAAAAAGCGAAATAATTTCCTAAGTGTTGCAGCCTTCTAATTATAGATGTGGTGCGCTTCATACCGATAACGAGGACTCTACAGACATGTCTTCATAGACTCCCTAGGACTCTTGAACTCTTTTCTCTGATACCAAGTTTGTCACGCCCCGGGCCTACACCCTGGATATGACCGGCACTCGAGAACCATTGCTTACCCCAAGCGAACCCTTGGCCTGGCTTACTTACTCAACAGAAGACTTAAACACATGATGTAGTCTCAGAATTTAACTCATGCAATAATGCAACTCCAATGCAAAGTAAAAATGACAATAAAGGTGCACTTTAAACAAATCATTTAAAACAATAGATGATAACTCAGGATGTTAAAGTAATGCAATAACAACTCAATTACATAAAAGTAATATAATATTGTGGGAGTTTCTCTAACCAACAGCCACCACTATGAGCCTAAGTGATGATACAATGTCTTGCCCACGCTGCTAGAACTGTCCTATACTTTGCCGTCATATAGAACGCCTTAACTAAGTGGATCCATTAGTCTACGCTAAAAAAGTACTAAGGAATCATCTAAAAAGTATGATCTTTTCTCCCCATGATGGCTACATGGTTTATGGAGACTTGAGTTATTATGAACTCGCGTCCCCATATCGGTGATCAATACTACACCCAAAATATACTTATCTCATCTGTTTTAAAATCAAAACTCTTTCTTTGGATTGAGATAATTACTCAAAAGTTAGCTTAAAAGCTCTATTGGAAATTGGTGTTTCCTTTCTTGATCAAATGTGAAAAACATTTAAACTTTTGGGAATACTTAGTTCCCGTATAATCTTTGAAGAAATGAGCTTTACTCTTACTCTTTACACAACTCAAATCTTAAGTCTTAAAACAAAGTTAAAAAGTTTGTAAGAGACTTTTGGAAAATTCTATGAACTTTTTTTAACTTAACTCCTAACCCTTTTGACTTGACTCTTAACTTTCCTTGAATTGAATTATGGATTCAAGGTTCATGATCTCATGTTTATGGATGATTTCATGATGTTTAGACGTACCTTAGAGTATAGAAATGGACTAGAAAATATAGGTACGTTGCTAAGGAACTAGTACGAAAAGAAGGGGGAAAAGGTAGAAGAACTGACGTCCCTGGCCCTCTGAGAGGCGCGGGGTTCCAGCCCTTGAATTTCACACACCGGGTTGGGGCGCTCTGTCTAGGGGGCCTAGAGCCCAAATTTTAGAAGCCCCTTTGGGGCGCTCTGCCTGGGGCGGCTCCCCAGGCCTTTGCCCAGGTTGATTCTGACTTTTCTCCTTCGTTTTCCAACTCTAAACCCCCAATTTGAACTTGGTTCTTTCCCCAAATACTTAGAATAACCTATACCATCAATATATGTAATATTATACTCTACAACACACCTAAAACATGAGTCAAACTCAAGAAACTCTAACAAACATGGTTCACTTCTATTTGAACCACAGAAGACAAAATAATGCAGGAACAAACTGCTTGGGCAACAAACAAATCAACCAAGCAAGAAATATAAATCAACACACAAGACACCAAATTTTAACGTGGAAAACCTCTTCGGTGTGAAGAGTTAAAATGACAAGGCTAAAGCTCCAATAAATTAAACAAGAGTTATAAAAGTGTTCTCCAAAATGGCCAATGTGCAACACAACTACAAGACAACACCAAAAACTAGAGAAATAAAAGGAGTAAAAATACCAAATCACAGCTACTGTTCACAAGCAAAAATCTAGAGCTACACGATTCCAAATCATCCTTTCTCATTTTCCAATCAGAGATTGAATTGAAACAAAAAATCTATCCAAAAATCAGCTCAATTGGATATGAAACGAAGCGAGAATTACGATTTGAAATTGGCTACTAGGGTTTGTGCAAAAATCTGCACTCTTATCATTATTCTCTCTATATGGCTGCTCACAATCTCTTGTGATCTTTTTAAAATAAGACCTAAAAGAAAGTCTTACATATGCACCATAATATTGGGCTTATGCCAGTCAAATTAGGCTAAATTAATCAACAAAGGAAAAGAAGGAAGACCCAAAACCTTAGACTTTTATTTATCCATATAGGAAGGGAAAAAAGGCCCAAAACCCAACAAGAGCAAGTGCTAGTCGTATAGCACTAGCTAGATTAACAACTATTGAGAAAACAAGAGCACCTATTTTACATAGAAACACAAATTTGGATAACCAAAGAGAAAGAAAAGCTTCATGTTCATAATCCTTACCACTATTCATGAAAAAATTCAACCACTTACTCTGATTATTAGTCTTCAACCCGATAAGCTCCCTTCGCGCATTTTCAAGATTCTCTTTAATCTCTACCAACTCAGGAGATTGAAGGGGGGACAAAACAGATTCACCCAAAAGAAGAAACCTTCCCAAAATCATCATGTCTTCAAGAGTAACGGTAGCTTCAACCCACGGAAACACAAAACTGTGAGTCTCATAGCATCACCTCCCTACCAACCAAAAGATCAAATTTTGATATGTCTGGACTTTATAAACTAAACTCTGGATAGCTCCGTAAATTCCTGCACCTTTCCATACAGGGTGATGGATAACCTCCATCATTTCAACTCATTCTTTCCATTTCATTTATTGATCCCTCCATCCATTGAAACCATGAAAGGAGACTTTCAATGGCCACTCAAATTCAGATGGAAAAGGAATTGAATGAGGCTTCAAATTCGGTTCTTCATTCGAAGCAACAATTGGATTTAAGAAATGGGCATTTCTGTGTTGTGGGATTCAACCAAGTTGTGAAACCAACATCTCGTCTGTTTCATCAATCATTGGATTTTCCGTCGATTCTTTAAAATGCACAATTCACTTTGTTTTAGTATAAAAAAAGAGTGAATTTGATTCTTTTAAGACAAGAAAAATTACTTCCTGTGTGTTTCTCTTTACAAGTTTAAAATGGGAATGACGGCTACAAATGGTTTCTGTATAGTATGGTTTACTTGCCATAATCTTCTTTGTCCTTCAGTGAGTATCAACTTAAGATTATACGTTGACTGAAATGGAGGAACTATTTTTTTCAAGGTGTGTTAAAACATAAAAAAAAACATACTAGTAAATTTAGGGATTGTATAAATAGAATGTATATAAATAAAACTTTTAACCGATCTACATATTATATCTTTTGAATACAAGTGGTTCCATAATTTATGATAATGAATATTATTTAAACTTTACGTGCATGATCTTTTAATCTTAATCCCTGATAAAGGAAGACGATTGTTGTAGACTATCTGTCAATGTAAAATTGGTGAATTTTGATGGAAATAACTAAACAAAATATGGCAATCTTTCAAATTATGACATACATTCACTCAGTAGTATTTAATTAATTCTTAATGTGATTTAAGAACTTATATAAAAATATTCTAGAAAAAACGCTTATTTGGTGGGGTATCTTTTACAGAAAAAATATGAATTCGGATCGTCAATAATCATTTGATATAATATTTAGAGGTATACATATCACGTAGTGTATATACCTTTTTAGTGGAGCGGTGTCAGTTGACTCTTTTTGAATATTTGTGGCTCTACCACTAATGGCGATGTATATTACTTCAATCTTATGTGCATGAGCTTCAGTTCTAAGCCCTAATAGAGGAAAACAATTGCAGTAGGCTGAAAATCAATAAAAAAAACTTGTGAATATAGTGATAAGAATAACAAAATGACATAAGACACGTTGTAAGGTTTATACTATATCATAAGGTGCATACTTATAGTACTTGAACTTCACCTGCATGAGCTTTCAATTCTAATTCCCAGTAGAGGAAAATGATTGATGTAGGCTAACTGCCAACATAATATTAGTGAATTTGGTGATGGAGATAACAAAAACAAAATATGACAAAATATATAAAGGGATCAAATACATAGTATCCATATAAATAAATCTTTTCAACAATCAATACTGTATACTTTTTCAATGAAGTGGTGTGAATTGACACCTTTTGAATACATGTGATTCCTCCATTGATGATGATAATACTATTTAAATTTTATGTACATGAGCTTTCACTGCTAAGCCCCGATAGAGGAAGACGATTGTAGTAGGCTGACTGTCAACGTAAAACTGATGGATTTAATGATGGAAATAACAAAATAAAATATGATAATCCTTCTAATTACGACATATATTCTTTCTATAGTATTTCATTAATTCATAATATTGTTTCAGAACTTATTTTAAAACATTCTAAAAAAACACTTTTTCTGTGAGGGGTATTTTTATAGGGAAGATATCAATTCGTTTGATATAATATCTAAAGATTCAACAAAACATATTGTATCGATACTTTTCAATCAAATGGTTTCAATTGACTCTTTTAGCCACTAATGACAACATGTATTACTTAAACTTCACGTGCATGAGCTTTTAGTCTTAAATTTGGTGATGGAAATAACAAAAATTAAATAAAATATGGCATGTTGTATGGTTCATATTGTATCATAAAGTACATCTTGAAACTACTTGAACTTTACGTGCATAACCTTTCAGTCGTAATCCTTGATAGAGTGGTTAATTGTCAATGTAAAATCGCTGACAGAGATAACAAAACAAAATATGGCATGGTGTAAGGTTCATATTTTACCATCATGTACACATTGATATTAATTAAACTATACATGCCTAAGCTTTTAGTAATAAACACTAACAAAGAAAGACAGTTACAATAGACTGACTGTCATAAAATCGGTGAAACATGTGTAAAAATCCTTCTAATTACAATATATAGTCACTCAATTGTATTTTATTAATTCATAATGCAAGTTTAAAAAACTATTATTGATCACTCTACCAAAACAATTATTATTTATTTGATTGTAGGGTGGTTTTTTTTTATATGAATAATAAATAAATTTGGATTGTCATTAATCATTTGTATAATTTTTAAATATATATATATATATATATATATATTCATATACGTTTGCCCAAGAAATTCTTCACAAGATATATACAAATAATGTGAAAGATATTTTGTATTTTATCAATCCATATTTGAACTATGAATTCAAATATCTATAATAGTGATGTTCAATATTAGTAACTAAATTTTGAATAAATTTTAGGGATAAGACACAAGTGTCCCTCTAGACTATGATCGAAATCACATAGACACACCTAAACTTAACTATGGTACTATTACCCCCTAAATTAATTTAAAATGACATAGAGAGTGTGCACTCTCTTGAAGACTAGTGATGAGTGAACAAATTTAACACAAGTCATTTTTAATTGGTAACTTTATAATTAGTTTGTACTAGTATTTATTGATATTAAAACGTACATATGTTTAATTATTTCCATTTCTTTCTTTGTAAAATACTTCTTTAATTTCTTTCTCACTTTAAACTTTTTTTTCTTTCATTAATTTCTTATATTTCCACCAACCTCTTAGCCATAAAATTCATTCGAATCTTGCTTTCATTGAAAAATTATACTTCGTATAAAAGTTTTTTTTTTTTTTTGAAGAATAACTTATACATATATATATGTATCCCATGCAACTAGTACATAAGGAAGATAATTGCAGTAGGTTGACTATCAACATAAAATTGGTGAAACATATGTAAGAATACTTTAATTTATAAGATTTATTCAATCAATAATATTCGATTAATTCATAATTGAGTTTACAAATTATTATTGAAAAGCATTCTACAAAAAACCACTTATCATTTTTTTTTAATCCTCATTAATTATTTGTATAATTTTTAAATATATATATATATATATATATATATATATAAATATATCCATTTGTCAAGGATATTCTTCCCAGGCTATATATAGATAGTGTGAAAGATATTTTAGATTTTAGCTAGTAATATTTGAACTATGAATTCAAATATCTATAATAGTGACATTAACTTTTAGTAACTGTGTTTTGAAAAACTTTTATACTTATTTTGTATATTTATTAACACAATCAATGAATTTTCACTAAATTTTTTGAATTTGTCTTATAAGTGATATAATTAAATCAATATTACATATTTTATATTTATGTAAGAAGAAGTTAAATAGTATTATTAGTTGTATATTTTCCTCTCATGAAAAATTAATTTTAAAATAGTCCACCAACTTCTTAGGCTTAAAATTTATTCGAATCTTGCTTTCACTGAAAAATTATACTTTTTACATAAGTTTTTTTTATGATATATCTATATTAAATGTTGAATTTTTCATGTGTTTAGTTTTTAATTGTAATCATAACTTCTAGTTTTATATATCTAGTAGTCTCTGGACACGTGCGTTGCACGTGTATCCAATGCAAGTACATAGGGAAGACACGTGCAGTCGGCTGACTGTGAACATAAAATCGGCGAAACATGTGTAAGAATACTTCTAATTATAACATTCATTCACTCAATAGTATTTCATTAATTCATAATTGAGTTTACAAATTATTATTGAAAATCATTCTACAAAAACAACTTATTATTATTTTTTTGAAGGGTGGGTTGACTTTTTATAGAAAAAAGAGAAAATACATTATTACCCCATTCAACTATAATACTTTTTTAAAAAAGACACTGAAACTTTGAAAAGGTCTTAATACCCTCTTATTCTTATTCACAGTTGATTTATTATCCCATTATGATCCTATGTGGCACATGAAGTGTAATTCACTCGCCACTAGCAAGTGAGACAAGTAAGAAAATATCATTTATTTATTTTTAACATTTATTTAAGTAAAATAGTATTTTCTTTTACTTTATTTGCTTTATGGTTTTTCTAATTTTTATCGTCCTTCCTCAACGATTACCTAAAAGAGTTGTCAGACTCATTTTTTAGCTGAGCGAGATCAAATTAATGTGATTATTGACAGAGAATGAGATGAAAGCGGAATGAGGTTGCGGAGGACAATCAAAAAAGACCGGTGAGAGAAGCATCGAAGATTTGATGATGACGGAGGGAGAATCTTCGGGGTCACGTTCAAAAAATACCCTATCTGAGTTAGAGAGAGAATTTCAATCTTCGTAGATACAAAAATGTTGATTTTGAGCAAAAATTAAAGGCGAAGTACACAAAAATGGTTGAACGATCGAAGAAGCGCCGGAGATTTGATAGTGTTTTTTATTTTTAAATTTTATTTTTGATTTTCTAGAGAAAATGGTTGAGATGGTATAAAAGTGTGTGGATGGTGGCTATGGTAGAGAATCGCCGGTGGGCGGCGGCGTGAAAAATAGGGATCACCACCGCAGTTAAACATTGAAGAAGAAGAATAGATATTTTTTTACTTTTTTTAGAAAAGCAAATAGAATAAGTAACATATATGAAAATAAAAATAAGAGTAAAAATATTAAAAAATAATAATAATTGACTTATGGTAAGTATCAGTTGGTGCGTGTATTCACTTCCCATATTAAACTTGGGATTGACCGAAAAATGGGACACTTTTACCACTTTTAAATTGTCTAAGGGGTTATTGGGACCTTTACAAAGTTCAAGTGTCTTTTTTAAAAAAAGTGTTATAGTTGAATGGGGTAATGATGTATTTTCTCTAGAAAAAAAATAAACTTCGATTGTCATTAATTATTTGTATAAATTTAAAATATATATGTATACACGTTTGCCCTAGAAATTCTTCTTAGGATATATATAAATAGTGTGAAAGATATTTTGTGCTTTAGCAAGCCATATTTGAATTAAGAATTCAAATATCTATAATAGTGACATTAAATATTAGTAACTGAATTTTGTATAAATTTTATATGGATTTTATTTATTAAAACAATCATTGAGCTTTGACTAAAACTGTTGAATATGTCTTTTCAGTGCTATAGTTAAAATCAATATTGCATCTTTTGTGTTTATGTAAGAAGAAGTTTAAGAGGTTTGTTAATTGTATATTTTCTACTCATGGTAAATTAATTTCAAAACAATTCACCAACCTCTTAGGCTCAAAATTTATTCAAATCTTGCTTACACTGAAAAATTATACTTTTGTATATAAGTTTTTTAAAAAAATATATCTATATTTAATGTTGAATTTTTCATCTGTTTAGTTTTTTAATTTCAAGTGTAACTTCTTTTTTATATATATATACCAGTTTCTGAAAATGTGTGTTGCATGTGTATCCCATGCTAGTAGTACACAAGGAAGACAACTGCAGTAGGCTGACTGTTAACATCCATGTATAAGAATACCTCTAATTATAACCTATAGATATAGTCACTCAATAGTATTTCATTAATTCATAATTGAGTTTACAAATAATTATTGCAAAACATTCTACAAAAACCACTTATTATTATTCTTTTGCAGGGAGGGGGTTTTTTTTTAAAGAAAAGATAAATAAATATTGATCGTCTTTAATCATTTGAATAATTTTTAAATAATATGTTTGGCCAAGAAATTCTTCACATACTATATGTTACACCTCGGTATTTGCAAGGGCTAAAAATAGAAAGAAATAAAATGGAAACAGCAAAATTAGAAATTTTGCAGGTTATGCATGAGTTAGGAGTTTTGGGTCAACTTCAAACGACCATAACTTTGAGTACAAAATGAGTTAGCTGGCACATAAGCTATCAAATGAAAGGTCTTAAAATCCTCTTTCCAACACCACATCATTTGCTAATTTCTGAGCTTGTAAGAAGAGATACGCCCGTTTGATGTCGGGCTGTCCAGTTAAGGAAAGTTACCCAAAAATATGAGGGGTATTTTGGTCTTTCCTTACCCTTTCAGATTAAAGTGTTTTTAATAAATAATTAGGGGTCTAAACTGATTTGGTTCAGTTTTACAATTCCTAATTTATGCTAGGGTTATGAGAGGAGTTCAAGAAGAGGAGAAAAGGAGAAAAGTCAAGGCGTTCTTCAAGTTTGCTTGTGAATCGAAGGTTTTTTCGCCAAGGGTTTAATCCCTAAGAGGCATGTGAGATCTCATAGTGTCGGGTTCGTTCACCCACACGCCAATCATATTATTGTAAGCGCAATTTTGTTCTTGAAGTCGAAGGATTAGAGTTCTTGATTAGTGTTCTTGAAGTTTTGTCTCCGTTCTTGAGATAATTGTATTAAGTTTAAGAGTTGTTTTTGAGTAGATTGTTGTATGCTCGTATTGGGTAATTGTATATGAGGAGAAATTGAGAAAAAGAATCGATTCTAGTCGAATTAAAATCAGAAAATGAGAAGAAAAATCATCGGGTTGACCTGGGGAGGGTCTGGCATGGCATGCCCCAGATGTGCTAGAGGGTCTGGGGCAGTGTGCCAGCAGTATGCCATTTTGGAGTCTCTGAAATATAGGGGATGTCGCCTCGCGCCAGCAGTGAGTAAGGATGGTCGCCTGCCCCGACCCTTTTTCCGTCGTTTAGCCCGTCTGAGTCCTTTTAAAGTGAACCTTCACTTCCTATCGATTCTAACTAATCTAATCTACTTCTAAACATCTAAAAATAATTTACAATGTGAAATATAACCTTGAATTCATAATTCAAATTCAAGGTAGATCTAAGAGTCAAGTCTTAAGAGTTCTTTGCGTCTTTTCAAAAAGTATTTTACAATTGTTTTTAAACTTTTTTTAAGACTTGAGCATTGAGTTTGAGAAAGAGTAGAGCTGAGTTGATATTCTCTAAAATGGTATATGGGAACTAAATTTTCCCAAGAGTAAATGTTTTCACATTTCAAATGAGAGGAAACATCGATTTCGAAAAGAGTTCTTGAGCAATTTTCAGTACTATCTCTTTTAAGAGAACTATTTATGAGTAATAATATCAAAACCAGAGAAAGAGTTAGATTTTTAAGCATATGAGCTAGTTACATTTTGGGAGTAGTATTGAGCACCGATATGGGGGAAAGTTCTAACAATTCACAGCCCCCATAAACCATGTAGACAACGTGGATAGAAAGGATCATACTTTTTAGATGACTCCTTATTGCTTTTGCGCATAGACTAGTGGATCCACTTAAATAGTAGGTTCTATACCCCGACAAAGTATAGGACAGTTCTGGTATCGTGGGCTAGATATTATATTTTCACATAGCTCATAGTGATGGTTGTCGATTAGAGAATCTCCCAAACATAGTTATTTTGTATTTTTGCATACAAACTGAGTTATTATTGTATTTTTTTTTCAATACATTGAGTTTCTATCTACTATTTGAAAAACTTTTTTTTATATTGCATCTTTATCACTGTTTTATATTAAAATGAGTTAAGTTCAGTTGAGACGAGGTCAGTTGTTTCTTTAGTTCCAGTTCAAGATTATGTCTTTTTTAGATTTCCCCTCACATGCTCGTACTTTCCATGTAATGAAGCCATTTGTCCTGCATCTATTATGATGTAAATAAAGGTAATCAAGATCAACTTCTGCTGCTTCGTTGACCCATTTGAGCTTCAGAGTTGTTGGTGAGCCTTATTGTTTCCTGAGGATCCCTTGTTTACTTCAGTCATTTTCATTTTGTTATTAGGATGTCGTGGGACTTGTCCCAACATCCATCTCAATTAGTAGAGGCTTCATAGATAGATAGACATTATTAGTTCATTAGTCTTGTTCATTTCAGTTGATATGTTCTAGACTTGAGTTGCATGTTCGGCTAGTTGAATGTTTATTTTTTAGACATTCTGAGTTTATCTTTTGAGACAGTTGAGTCTTTAACTTTTAAATTCATCTTATATATGAGTAAGTGTTCTGCTAAGAGTTAAGCCAGGCCAAGGGTTCGCTTGGGGCCAACAATGGTTCTCGAGTGCCGGCCAGTCCCAGGGTGTAGGCTTGGGGCGTGACAAACATGGTATGAGGGAACATAGTTCAAGAGTCCTAGGGTGTCTATGAAACCGTGTCTGTAGAGTCCTAGTTATCGGTGTGAAGCGCACCAAAAATATAATTAGGAGGCTGCGACATTTAGGAACTATCTCACTTCTTTCATACTCTTTTCGTTCAATAGAGTTCATCTCTATAAAATTTCCCTCTAATTCGTGTTTGTGAGTATCTTTCAGATCATGCCTCCACGAAAAGCTGTCTGAGATCGTCCTGCTAGAAGGAATGTTGAGGAACAAAGGATCCCCAAAACACCGGAAGTGCAACTCCAATGGGAGGTCACTAATGCTAAGTTCCAGGATGCTATCCGAATGTTGAGTTAAGTGGTGACCAACTAAGCTGGGCAACAAATAGGGAATTGAGAGAATGTGGCTGATACGTCCAAAATTCGTTAGTTCTAAGGGGTGAATCGTCTAGACTTCACCGATTCAAGTGTCATTGAGAATCAAAAAACTTTGTGGAAGAGTTGCAGAAAGTGTTTGAGGTGATGCATGCTGTTGATGCTGAGCGAGTGGAACTAGCTGCATACATATTCAAGGGTCTTACTAGAATCTGGTTTGATCAATGGAAGAAGCGTAGAGCTGAAGGAGCACCAATTTTGAGTTGGACTATTTTGAAAGTGCCTTCATGAGACATTTCTTTCCCCGTGAGCTAAGAGAGATAAATGTAAGAGAATTCCTCACTCTTATGCAGGAATCTATGAGTGTGCATATGTACATCCTCAAGTTCACCCAACATTCCTGGTATGCTTCAGAGATGGTTGCTGACATGAGGAGCAGGATGAGTTTGCTTATTTCTGGGTTGTCCTGTTTGTCAAGCAAAGAGGGTAAGACTGCAATGTTGATGGGGCTATGGACATAGGAAGGCTGATGATCCATCTACAATAGGTTGAGAAAGATAAGCTGAGAGATAGAGAAAAGCTCCGGAATAAGAAAACTAAGACAACAGGAAATGAGTCCGGGCCACAGAAGATTAATGCAAACCGGTATTCTTTTAAACACAAGCCAAATGAACCTGCTCCCTAATATTTTAGTGCACCTGCACCAAGGAACAACGGTAAGTTCAAGAATTAGAATTCGCAGAACTTAAGATCTAGACCTGCACAGTCTCAAGGTAATGTGGCACAATGAGGTAATGGGACTCCTGCATGTGCTAAGTGTAGTTAGATCCACTCAGGAGTGTGTCATGATGGCTCCAGTGGTTGCTTCAAGTATGGTCAGAATGGTCACTTCATGAGAGAGTGCCCTAAGAACATGCAAGGTAGTGGTAATGGGGGCAATAGAGCCCAATCTTCTTTAGTGGATCCACCTGACAGAGCTGCACCTATAAGAGCTACTTCAGGGACAGGTGGAGGAGTAAACCGTATGTATGCTATCACCAATCACCAAGAGCAAGAGAACTCCCCAGATGTTTTCACTGATATGATCAAAGTCTTTACTCTTGATGTTTATGTTTTTCTAGATCCAGGAGAGACTTTATATTTTGTGACTCCTTATATTTCTATGAATTTTGATATTCTTCTTGAGAAACCTCTTGAACCCTTCAGTGTTTCTACACCTATTGGTGAGTCTATTCTAGCTGAGAGAGTTTATCGTGATTGTACCATTTTTGTCAATCACAAGGACACCATGGCCGACTTAGTCGAGTTATACATGGTAGATTTTGATGTTATTCTAGGTATGGATTGGTTTCATGCATGTTATGCCTCAGTTGATTGTAGTACTCGAGTAGTTAAGATCCAATTTTCTAATGAGCCAATTATAGAGTGAGGAGTCGTTCAACAGTCCCTAAGGGCTGATTTATTTCGTACCTTAAGGCGAGAAAGTTAGTTTCCAAGGGGTACATCTATCACTTCGTCTGAGTTAATGACTCTATTGTTGAGACACCACCTAATCAAACAGTTCCAGTTGTGAGTGAGTTTCCAGAGGTCTTCTTAGATGATCTTCCCGGAGTCCCTCCTAAGAGAGAAATAAACTTCGGTATAGATATTCTTCCTGATACTCCTCCTATCTCTATTCTGCTATATAGAATGGCTCCAACTGAGTTGAAGGAGTTAAGAGAGCATTTGAAAGACCTTCTTGATAAAGGCTTCATTAAACAAAGTGTCTCACCTTCGGTAGCTCCGTCTTATTAGTGAGGAATAAAAATGTCTCTCTTAGAATGTGTATAGATTACAGTCAGTCGAATAAGGTTATAATGAAGAATAAATATCCTCTTCCAAGAATTAATGATCTATTTGATCAACTTCAGGGTGACACTTGTTTTTCTAAGATAGACCTCAATTCAGGCTATCATCAGTAGAAAGTAAGAGAAAGTGACATCCCTAAGAAAGCTTTTAGGGCCCATTATGGTCATTATGAGTTTCTAGTCATGTCATTTGGTTTGATTAATGCTCCTGTAGGATTCGTGGACCTTATGAACAAAGTCTTTAAGCCTTCTCTAGATATGTTTGTTATAATTTTCATTGATGACATTCTAATTTATTCGAGGAATGAGGAGGATCATGCTAGTCATCTAAGAGTAGTTATCTAAACTCTCAAGGATAGAGAGTTATATGCTGAATTCTTTAAGTGTGAGTTTTGGATAGAGTCTGTGGCATTCTTAGGCCATATTGTTTCCGGTGATGAGATTCGAGTTAACATACAGAATATTTAGGTAGTGCACAACTAGCCTAGAGCCACATCTCCAACTGATATTAGGAGTTTCTTGGGATTGGCTAGTTATTATAAGAGGTTTTTCAAGGGGTTGTCATCCATTTCATCCCCCATTGACTAAGTTGACTCAGAAAATAGTTAAGTTTCAATGGTCAGAAGCTTGTGAGAAAAGCTTTCAATAATTGAAAAAGAGGTTGACTACTTCCCCACTGCTGACCTAACCAGAAGGTACACAAGGCTTTATGGTGTATTGAGATGTGTCCAGAGTTGGACTGGGTTGTGTATTGATGCAGAATGGAAAAGTTATATACCTCCAGATAGCTTAATATTCACGAGAGGAATTACCCAATCCATGATCTAAGTTGCCTACTGTAGTGTTTGCTTAAAAAATATGGCGCCACTATCTCTATGGTGTTCATATAGATATGTTCACCGATCACAAGATTCTTCAGTATGTTTTCAGTTAGAAAGAGCTTAATCACAGACAGAGGAGGTGGTTTGAGTTACTCAAGAATTATGATATGAGTATACTATATCACCCAGGTAAGGCTAATGTTGTTGATGATTCTTTGAGCAGACTTTCTATGGATAATACCACCCATGTTGAAGAAGGCAAGAAAAAGTTAGCCAAAGATGTGCACAAACTTGTACAATTGGGAGTCCCGTTAATAGATTCCAATTAAGGACGAGTAGTGGTGATGAATAGGGCTAGATCATCATTAGTGTCTGAAGATCTAAGTTGCCTACTGTAGTGTTTGCTTTAAAAATATGGCGCCACACTCTCTATGGTGTTCATATAGATGTGTTCACCGATCACAAGAGTCTTCAGTATGTATTCAGTCAGAAAGAGCTTAATCACAGACAGAGGATGTGGTTTGAGTTACTCATGAATTATGATATGAGTATACTATATCACCCTGGTAAGGCTAATGTTGTTGCTGATTCTTTGAGCAGATTTTCTATGGATAGTACCACCTATGTTGAAGAAGGCAAGAAAATGTTAGCCAAAGATGTGCACAAACTTGCACAATTGGGAGTCCGGTTAATGGATTCCAATTAAGGACGAGTAGTGGTGATGAATAGGGCTAAATCATCATTAGTGTCTAAAGTAAAAGATAAACAAGGCTAAGACCCTCTTTTGCTTGAATTGAATGCAAATGTTCAAAAGTAGAAAGTGACGGCTTTTGAACAAAGGGGAGATGGTGTATTGAGGTATCAGGGTAGATTGCGGACTAAAGGTGGATGAACTCCAAGAGATAATCATGGAGGAAGCTCATAGCTCCAGATATTCTATCCATCCGGGTTCCAAAAAGATGTATCTTGACTTGAGAGAAGTCTATTGGTTGAGTAGTATGGAGAAATGTATGGGCGATCCTTCGCTTATTATACTGACCGAAGACATTGGTATTAAGGATAACTTATCTTATGAGGAGATTTCCATACAGATTCTAGATCGTCATGTTCGCAAGTTGAGAACCAAGGAGGTAGCATGAGTAAAGGTCTTATGGAGGAATCAGTTTGTTGAGCAAGCTACTTAAGAAGATGATGAGGATATGAAGAAGGGATACCCACAACTCTGTGAGTCCAGAGAGATTCCAAAATAAGGTACTAATACTTTTCTTGGCATTTATTTAGTTGAAATGTTGTGTTATTATGCATATTGAGTGTTTGAGCTGGGTGTTAGATGTTGGTACCGTTAGTCTACTTAGAGAAATCTCATTCGAGGATGAATGTTCCCAAGGGGGAGATATTGTAACACCTCGGTATTTGTAAGATCTAAAAATTGACAGAACAAAATTGGAAACAACAAAATCTGAAATTTTACAAGTTATGCATGAGTTAGGAGTTTTGGGTCAACTTCAAACGACCATAACTTTCAGTACATAATGAGTTAGGTGGCCCATAAGATATCAAATGAAAGGTCTTGAAATTCTCTTTCCAACTCTACTGTGTTTGCTAATTTTTGAGCTTGTATGAGGGAAATACTCCTGTTTGAAGTCGAGTTGTCCAGTTAAGAAAAGTTACCTCAAAATATGAGGGGTATTTTGGTCTTTTACTTACCCTTTCAGATTTAAGCATTTTTAGCAAATATTTAGGGGTATAAAATGATTTGGTTCAGTTTTAAAAATCCTAATTTATGCTAGGGTTTTGAGAGGAGTTCAAGAAGAGGAGAAAATGAGAGAAGTCAAGGGGTTCTTCAAGTTTGCTTGCGAATCGAAGTTTGTTTCGTCAAGGACTTAATCCCTAAGAGGTATGTGAGTTCTCATAGTGTTGGGTTTTTTGACCCACACGCCAATCATGTTATTTTCAGCGCAATTTTGTTGTTAAAGTTGAAGTATTAGAGTTCTTAATTAGTGTTCTTGAAGTTTTATCTTCGTTCTTGAATTAGGATGGGTTTGATGAGTTCTTGAGATAATCGTATCGAGTTTAAAAGTTATTTTTGAGTAAATTCTTGTATGTTTGTATGGGATAATTGAATCTAAGGAGAAATTGAGAAAAAGAATCAATTCTAGTCGAATTAAGGTAAAAAAATGAGAAGAAAAATTTGTTCGGTTGACCTAGGGAGGGGCCGGCGTGGCGCACCCCAGATGCACCAAAGGGTCTAGGGCAGCATGCTAGGAGTGAGCCAATTTGGACTCTCTGAAGTTTACGGACTGGCGCCTCGCGCCAGCAGTGCGCCAGGGTTGTCTGCCCCCACCATGTTTTTGTCGTTTAGCACACCTGAGTACTGTGAAAGTGTACCTTCACCTCCTAGTGGTTTAACTACTCTAAAATACTTCTAAACATCTAGAAATCATTCACAACGTGAAATATAACCATGAATTCATAATCCAAATTAAAGGTAGAGCTAAGAGTCAAGTCTTGAGAGTTCTTTGAGTCATTTCAAAAAGTCTTTTACAATTATTTTTAAACTTGTTTTAAGACTTCAGCATTGAGTTTGAGGAAGAGTAAAGCTGAGTTCATTTTCTTTAAAATGATATATGGGAATTAAGTATTCCAAAGAGTAAATGTTTTCACATTTAAGATGAACGGAAACACCGATTTCCAATAGAGTTCTTGAGCAGTTTCAGTACTTTCTCTTCAATTTTCAAGTAATAATCTCAAAGGTAGAGAAAGAGTTATATGTTTAAGCATATGAGCTAGTTACATTTTGGGAATAGTATTGAGCACCGATATGGGAGAGTTGTAATAACTCGCAACCCTCATAAACCATGTAGCCAACGTGGGTAGAAAGGGTCATACTTTTTAGACTATTCTTTATCACTTTTAAGCATAGACTAGTGGATCCACTTAGTTAGTAGATTCTATACTCGGCAAAGTATAGGACAATTTTGGCAGCGTGGGCTAGACGTTGTATCATCACATAGCTCATAGTGATAGTTGTAGGTTAGAGAATCTCCCAAACAGAGTTATTTTGTATTTTTGTATACAAACTGAGTTAATATTGTTTTTTAAATACATTGAGTTACTATCTATTATTTTAAAAGATTTTCTTTATATTGAATCTTTATAACTTCTTTATATTGAAATGAGGTGAGTTGAGTTGGGACGAGGTAAGTTGTTCCTTCAGTTCCAGTAAAGCTTATGTATTGTTTCGATTTCCCCTCAAATGCTTGTACATTCTATGAATTGACACCATTTGGCTTGCATCTTTTATGTGTAATCATGATTAGCATCTGGCACTTTGCTGATCCAAGTGAGCTTCAGAGTTCTTGGTGAGCCTCCTTGTTTCTGGAGGATCCCTTGTTTAGTACAGTCATTTTCATTTTGTTATTAGGATGTTGTGGGACTTGTCCCGATGTCCATCTCAGTTAGTAGATGATTCATAGATAGATAGACAATATTAGTTCATTAGTCTTGTTTATTTTGGTTGTTATGTTCTAGACATGAGTTGTCTATTCGGCTAGTTAAATGTTTATTTTTAAGACATTCTAAGTTTATCTTTTAAGACAATTGAGTTAAGTTTAACTTTTAAGTTCATCTTATTTATGAATAAGTCTTCCTCTAGGAGTTAAGTCAGGCCAAAGGTTTGCTTGGGGCCAGTAATGGTTCTCGGTGTCGGCCACACCCAGGGTGTAGGCTCGGGGAGTCATACTATATATAGATAGTGTGAAAGATATATTCGATTTTAGAAAGCCATATTAAACTATGAATTCAAATATCTATAATAGTGACAGTTAATATTAGTAACTGAGTTTTAAATAAAATTTATATAGAATTTGTATAATTACTAATACAATTAATTAATTTTGACTAAAACTGTTGAATTTGTCTTTTAAGTGCATTAACTAAATCAATATTGCATCCTTTATTTTTATGTAAGTAGAAGTTAAAAAGGTTTCTTAGTTGTATATTTTCCTCTCATGGAAAAGTAATTTCAAAACAATCCACCAACCTCTTAGGCTCAAAATTCATTTGAATCTTGCTTTCATTGGAAAATTATACTTTGTGTATAAGTTATTTTTGTAATATTTCTATATTAATGTTGAAATTTTCATGTGCTTAGTTTTTGAACTTTATGCATATATATATATATATATATATACTAGTCTTTGAACACTTGCGTTGCACGTGTATCCCATGAAAGTAGTACATATAGTATAAATTATATAAAAAATACAGTGTAATGAATAATAGAATAGAGTGAAAAAATACAAGTTAAAATAAATGAATAGTCCACTTATTGAAATGACTTCTTTGTTGAACAATAGATAATTAAATATTATCTAAACCTGCAAAATTGAACAAATAAATATAGTCTAGTAGATAAAATTTATAACGAATTATATTTTGCGAAAACATGTTAAGTACATATGATATTCTTTTATAAACGATGTTCTTGTTGTATGTTTCACTTTGTTGTCTTGATTACAAATTTCAACTGTCAGAGTATTTTTATTTATCCATTGCTTTTATCCACTTAAATTATTTTTATTAGGAAAACATTAATAAACATAAATCACCAACATATTAAATATGAATATCTCTTTTTTTGTTTAACCACTTTTCTTTAAAGACTTCAAGATATTTAAGGCATAAAAAATTAATGTTTTAGAGAACTTCAAGCTAATTAACGACAATAGGCATGACATATAAGAGGAAAAAAGTCAATCTCTAAAACTTCTATGTAAGAACATCAGTTTAATTTGAACTCATAAACATGAATATATAATGTTGATAATGTATAAAATCTAAGCTCATAACAATTTATATAAATATGGATATAAATTTTATATGAATATGTTCCCCAAAAATAACAAAGCTGAAAATTGAACTTACTCATAAAATTTGTAACTGTAACACCCCGTATGCTAGAACTACCCGAAAGAGCATATTTCAAAAGTTGTGGTGCCAGACAGAAACCACCCACGGACCGTAGAGTGACCCACGCTCCGTGGATGGCCACCTGCAACCCCTACCCAGAAAGTCCAGAAAAAATGTTTAAGGGTCGATCGACGGCTGGACCCACAGACTGTAGGTCAGACCACGGATCGTGGATCAGACTTCTCAGACCTAACCCTAGTCTCGAACGACGGCCGACCCACATGGACAGTCGGTCCATCCACGGTCCATCGGTGACCCCGACAGCAGTTAAGTTAGGGGTTATTTGGTCTTTACCCTATGTGTTGGACCCCTAAACTACGTTGTTTAACCTCTGAAACTACGTAGTCTTGATCATTTTAAAGACTAGTTACTAAATTAGAATCTACCCTAAGAAAATTATCCACAAAAAATTAGAAAACTTAGAACGTAGAAAGAGAAAGAGTCGACCAAACCCCTATCTAAGAATGCAACAGGTTTCCATCAGTTCCAACCCTGAAATTGAAAGATTTCTCCATTGAATTCCTCACCAGGTAAGTGAGATTTTAATAGTGGGTTCCTTCCGCCCATTAGGTCCCTAGATTTCAGTCAGATTCTTGATTCCCTTAATATTATCTAGACCTTTGGTTTCTAGAATTTCAACAGGTCAATACAAATTAGTTACTTTAATATTCCTAATCAGCTTATCATGAATTTAGTATGGTTTTGCGTAGATTCTTTCATAAATTCAGCACCTAGATATGTAGTTCTTTTAGTTCATGAATTCCACATTCTAGGTTATATAATTCAGATATACATGCCTCAGATTTGAATGTTTCATTATCAGTACATTAATGTTGCATTTTCAATTAGTATGTCAGTATTTTGAGCTATCTAGTATATTACAGAAATTCAGTTATAAATTGTTAAATAAATAATCAAGTGGGAGAGCTTCATACCGAGTTGGACTAGCGTCAGGCACCCTCATAGTTGCAGAACTACGTGCCCCGTAGGTTGTAAGTCCCCTCTGTGGGCATCATTTTAGTGATCACGCCAGTCATACCTCTATACCTCTGGCAGGGTATATTAGGTCCTCTCGATGGGGCATATACATCGGACTGCACATTTAGCTGATGTGGTTTTATGTCGATTATTAGTAGCTCCCTTTTTAGTCAGATTCTATTGCATTGACCATGTTACCAGATACAGTCATATTTCAGTTTGAACATGTTATGAACTTGGTCATTGCATTAAGTTAGTTCATGTTCATTATTTCCAGTACAATATCATGCTTATCTTATCATTGCTCAGATACATGTTTTGGTTCAGTTATGATTATTGTTCAACTTTACTCTATCTTGGATGCTCAGAACCTTTCAAGTACTGACGCATAGTCTGCACTACATCTTCTCGTGATGTAGGTTTAGGTGCTTAGCTTCCAAATCACGCATAGATCGGTTCTCGATCTTGAGTTCTATAGTATCAGTGGTGAGTCCTCATTCTCCGAGGACGACATACATGTTTCCTTTTTGCTTTTAGTCTTAGTTTCAGTATCTTCTAGATATAGTTGGGCCTATCCCAGCATTTCTAGTCAGTTAGAGGCTTTCATTTCAGACAAAGTTAGTTTCAGCTTTAGCATTCGAGTTTAACTTTTCAGTTGTTGTTAAACTCTCAGTTTTCTTTTATATATTAAGATAGTATGGGTATTCCCCATAATTTCATTTCAGTTATCTTATGATTTAGCTTCCGCACAATGTTTCTTTACTTCAGTTCATTTAGTATGCTTATGATATGCCAGCTTCGGGTTAGCTTGGGGTCACTCATGACCCTAGGTCCTGTGTTTGCGTCTCAGGGTAGCTCGAGGTGTGACAAATTTGGAATTAGATCATTAGGTTCAAGAGTCCTAGGATGTCTGAAAAATCCACACTAAGTAGAGTCCTTTTCATGGGTGTGAATTGTACCACATCTAATGAGAGCGAGGCTACAAATTGTTTTAGAAAAAAATCATTTTCTTTTATTCTTATAGTCCGTAAGGTATGATCTACTTCCTCATTTCTAACTCGACGTTATACATTTCAGATGATGCCTCCTCGTAGAGCTAACGCCAGAAATACGAATGCCAGGAATGTTAATGCAGCTCCTCCTGTCCCAAATCAGGAAGTTTCGAATGTAGAGTTTCAGAATGCCATTCAATTGTTGGCTCAGAGTGTGACGAACCAGAACAATCAGCAGACCCTGAGTTTTTAGGGTCGCAAGTTGGAGAAGATCCTTAAAACTTCATAGATGAGGTAAAAAAGATCTTTGGAGTACTGCAAGTGATTGGTAATGATAGGGTTGAGTTGGCATCTTACCAGCTTAAGGATGTGGCTCACATTTGGTTTACTCAGTGGAAGGAAAACAAGGTACGAATGTGGCTTCTATCACTTGGGAGAGTTTTAGTAAGACTTTTCTGGACAGGTTCTTCCCAAGAGAGTTAAGTGAGACAAAATCTTAGGAGTTCATGAACTTAAGGCAAGGTAGCATGCCGGTCCAAAAGTAAGGACTCAAATTCATCCAACTCTCTGGTATGCTCCTCACATGGTTGCTGATTCTAGGGCTCAAATGAACAAGTTTAGGTATGAAGTGTCATACTTAATGAAAACAGAGTGTAGAAGGGCTATGTGGCTAGAAAATATGAATATCTCTAGTCTCATGACTTATGCTCAGCAGGTTGAGGGAGCTAATCTTATGGAGCAGGCTAAGAAACAGAAAAAAGCTAGGATTAGGAACTATGAGTATTCTTAACAGAAATCAGGTGGTAGAAATCGCTCGCAAGTTTAGCAAAAATCTTCAGCCCCAACACCTTCATCAGCCACTGTTCCATCTTCCAGGTTATGATAGGATCAGAAAGGTAGGACATCAGGCTCTAAGTCTCAAGGGAGTGTCTCAAGTACTAGAACCTACCCAACTTGTCCTAAATGTGGTAAGAACCATCTGAGCAAGTGTCTTGTAGGTAAACAAGGGTGCTTTGGGTGTGGTCAGTCTAGTCATAGGTTGAGTGATTTTCCTTCTTCTAAATAGGATCACAAAGGTAATAATGGAAGAGCTCAGTCCACAACTTCAGCAGCGCCAGCAAGTCGCCCAACTCAACAGGGTAACTCATCTGGTGCAAGTGGCGGTCAGCGCCAAAACAGGTTGTACACTCTTCAGACTCGCCAGGATCAGGAAGATTCTCCTGATGTGGTCATTGGTATGTTACGAGTTTTAACTTAGATGTATATGCTTTGTTAGATCCAGGGGCAACCCTTTCGTTTGTAACTCCTTATATAGTAGTTAAATTCGATGTTAGTCCAGAAACTCTCTCAGAACCCTTCTCAGTCTCTACTCCAGTCGGTGACCCAATTATAGCTAGATGGGTATACAGAAAATGCCCAGTCACAGTCTCACAGAAATTCACCTTAACTGATTTTGTAGAGTTAGAAATGGTAGACTTTGATATCATCCTAGGCATGGATTGGTTACATTAATGTTATGCCTCGTCGATTGTAGAACTAGGATTGTTGGTTTTTAGTTTCCAGAAGAACCAATCTTAAAATGGAAGGGTAGTAGGTTAGCGCCTATGGGTCGATTCATTTCTTACCTTAAGGCTAGAAAGATGATCTCTAAGGGTTACCTCTATCATCTAGTTCAGGTTAAGGGTTCAAGCTCCAAAACCCCAACTCTTGAGTCAGTTCCTATAGTTCATGAGTTCCCAGAAGTGTTTCCAGAAGATCTTCTCAGAGTTCCTCCCTAAGGGGAAATCAATTTTGGAATAGATCTCCTTCCAGATACCCAACCTACTTATATTCCTCCTTACAGAGTGTCTCTAGCTGAGCTTAAGGAATTGAAAGAGTAGTCGAAATATTATTTCCCCGTAGGGCGCACCAATGTTGTTCATGAAAAAGAAAGATGGTTCTTCCAGGATGGGCATTGACTATAGGCAGTAGAACAAAATCACAATCAAGAATAAGTACCCTATCCCCAGGATGGATGACTTGTTTGACCAACTTCAGGGTGCTAGTCATTTTTCTAAGATAGACCTCAGATCCTGTTATCATCAGCTCAAAATCAGAGATAGTGACATCCTGAAAATAGCCTTCAGAACTCAGTATGGTCATTATGAATTTGTATTTATGTCATTTGGACTAAAAAATGTTCCTGCAACTTTTATGAACTTGATGAACAGAGTATTCAAGCAGTTTTTGGACTTGTTCGTTATCGTCTTTATTGATGATATCCTTATTTACTCTAGGAATGAGGAAGAACATGCTACTCATTTCAAGGTTGTCATGCATACTCTCAAAGATTTCCACTTATTCGCTAAGTTTAGAAACGTAAGTTTTGGTTGCATTTTTTTGCTTTCCTCAGTCATATTGTGTCTAGCGAAGGGATCCGAGTGGATTCTCATAAAATATAAGTAGTGAAAAAATGGTCCATACCTATCTCTCCTACATATATTAGAAGTTCCTTAGGTTTGGCTGGTTATTACAGAGGTTCGTAGAAGGATTTTCATCCATAGCCTCTCCATTTACTAAGTTGACTCAGAAAAAGGTCAAGTTTCAGTGGTCAGATGATTGCGAGAAAAGGTTTGCAGAACTAAAAACTATTGACTACAACTCCTGTTTTGACTCTACCAGAGGGTTCAGACAGTTATGCGATCTATTCTGATGCATCTAAAGTCGGCCTAGGTTATTTGTTGATGCATTGAGATAAGGTTATAACTTATGCTTCTAAACAACTTAAGGTGCATGAGAATAACTATTGGAATCATGGCCTCCAGCTTGCAGTAGTGGTGTTTGCACTTAATAGTTGAAGATATTACTTGTATGGTGTTCACGTAGATATGTTCACAGTTCATAAGAGCCTTCCATATGTGTTCACCCAGAGAGAGTTGAATCTTCGTCAAATGAGATGGCTTGAGTTCCTCAAGGACTAAGACATGAGTGTGCATTACCATCCTGGTAAGGCCAATGTAGTAGTAGATGTTCTTAGAAAACTATCTATGGGTAGTGTAGCACATGTTGAGAAAGAAAGAAAAGAACAAGCGAAAGATGTTCACAGTCTTACTCACTTGAAAGTTCGTCGTCTAAGCATATTAGATGGTGGTGTAACAATTCAGAATGGGTCGGAATCCTCATTGGTAGCGGAGGTTAAGTAAAAGTAAGAGAGTGATCCGATATTGATTCAACTAAAGGGTGCAGTTAATCAACACAGAGTTTAGGTTTTCTCCCAAGGGGGAGATGGTTTGCTTTGCTATCAGAGTCGATTATGTTTTCCTAAGGTGGGTGAGTTGAGACAACATATTCTTGTAGAAGCCCATAACTCCAGGTATTCTATTCATCCAGGCGCCACTTAGATGTACCGTGCTCTACAAGAAGTCTTTTGGTGGAATGGCATGAATAGAGATATAGCAGATTTTGTGGCTAAGTGCCCCAATTGTCAACAAGTGAAGGTAGAACATCAGAAAGTAGGGGGTATGACTCAGGAGATCAACATTCCTACTTAGAAGTGGGAAGTGCTCAACATGGACATCATTACAGGATTACCTCGTACTCGCAGACAACATGACTCCATTTGGGTGATAGTTGACAGAGTTACTAATTATGTGCCCTTTTTGGCTGTCAAGACTACAGACTCGGCTGAGGACTACGCCAAGCTGTATATTAATGAGATAGTTAGGTTACATGGGGTTCCTTTGTCTATCATATCAGATAGAGGTCCTAAGCTTACCTCTCATTTCTAGAAGTCATTTCAGAAAGGTCTTCGTACTTAGGTTATTCTTAGCACAACATTTCGTCAACAAATGGATGCCCAGGCAGAGCGTACCATTCAGACCTTAGAGGACATGTTTAGAGATTGCGTGATCGATTTCAAGGGTAGTTGGGATGATCACCTTCATCTTATAGATTTCACCTACAATACTAACTACTATTCAAGCATTTAGATGGCCCCTTATGGAGCATTGTCTAGGTGAAGATGTAGATCTCCAGTTGGCTCGTTTGAAGTATGTGAAGCAGCCTTGATAGGGCTAGATTCGGTTCATGATGCTATGGAAAAAGTTCAGCTCATTAGAGATAGACTTAAGACAGCTCAGAGTCACCAGAAGTCCTATGCAGATGTAAGTTGAAGGGACTTGGAGTTCCAAATTGATGATTGGTTTTTCCTGAAAGTGTCACCTATGAAGGAGGTGATGAGTTTGGCAAGAAAGGGAAGCTCAGTTCTAGGTATGTAGGCCCTTACAAGATTCTGAAAAGGATTGGTACAGTGGCATATGAGTTAGAGTTACCATCAGAATTAGCAGTAGTGCATCCGATCTTTCACATTTCATTGTTAAAGAAGTGTGTAGGTGATCCAGCATCCATAATACCTTTAGAGAATGTGGCTGTGTAAGATAGTCTCACTTATGAGGATATACCAGTTGAGATTCTTGATCACCAGGTTAGGAGGTTGAGCAAAAAAGAAGTCACTTCAGTTAAGGTTTTGTGGAGGAGTCAATCTGTAGAGGGAGCTACTTGTGAAGTAGAAGCAGCCATGAAGGCCAAGTATCCTCACCTCTTTCCTTCCGATTCTATTCCAGCTTGTTATAGTTCCTCTTCAGTCTTTCAGTTACTCATGTGCAACAAAATCAGTCTTAGAATCATGTTCCTTCAGTCTATACTTGCACTTTCAGTGTATTTGCATGTTCTTGAAACTTAGTTCAGTTAGAAATTAGTTTCCAGTATTTAGTGGCAGGGTTTGCATCTCTTTCCCTCCATTTCAGCTAGTTTAGTCTTCATTCGAGGATGAATGTTCCCAAGAGGGGATAATGTAACACCCTTGTTGCTAGAACTACCGGAAAGTGCAGTTTTCAGAAGTTGGAGGTGCCAGACGGACACCATCCATGGGCCATAGTGACCCACGGTCCGTTCTGGTGATCTGTGGATCGCCACCTGCAACCCCTCCCAAGAAAGTCCAGAAAAAAATGTCTAAGGGTCGACCCACGGATCGTAGGTCAGACCACGAGCCATGCTCCTTGTCCGTGGATCATACCCCTCAGACTCCAACCCCAATCGCAAACGATGGCCTACCAGCACCGGCCATCGATTCATCAACGGTCCATCGGTCTGGTCCGTCGGTGACCCCGACAATAGTTAAGTCAGGGGTCCTTTGGTCTTTTCCCTATCCATTGGACACCTAAACTATGTCGTTTAACCACTAATACTATGTAGTTTTGATCAGTTTAAGCCTAGTAACTTATTTAAAATCTATCTTAACTAAATCATTCACCAAAAATTAGAAAACTTAAAACGCAGAAGGAGAAAAAGTCCACCAAACCCCTCATCAAGAACGTAACAAGTTTCCATGAGTTCCAGCATCGAAATCGAAAGTTTTTTCGATGGAATTTGTCACCAGGTATGTAGGATTTGGGTTCCTTCGACCCATTAGGTCCCTAGATTTCAGTCAAATTCTTGATTCCCTTAATATTATCTAGACCTTGGGTTTCTAGAATTTTAGCAGGTCAATACGAATTAGTTACTTTAATGTTCCTAATCAGATTATCATGAATTTAGTATGGTTTTGCTAGATTCTTTCATAAATTCAGAACCCTAGTTATGCAGTTCTTTTAGTTCATGAATTGCACATTCTAGGTCAGATATTTCAGATATACATGCCTCAGATTTGAATGTTTCATTATTAGTACATTATTATTGCATCTTCAGTTAGCATGTCAGTATTTTGAACTATCCAATATATTACAGAAATTTAGTCATAAATTTGTAATTACATAATCAAGTGGGAGAGTTTAATAAAGAGTTGGACTAGGGTCAGTCACCCTCACAGTCCAAGAACTATGTGCCCTGTAGGTTGTAAGTCCCCTCTGTGGGCATTATTTTAGTGATCATTCAAGAGAATTTGATGGATTAGATAAGATAATTCTTTGTAAATGTCATTAGGTAACTAAAGAAAATTAAAAGTTATTTATTTTGGAGATGAAATGCCTTAAACCTTGTAAAACATTCTTTTAATCTTCCAAGTAACAACTTAAAAATGGTTAGTAGAAATTGAAAAGCTATTCACCTTAAATAGTATGCTGACAGTAAGTAATATATATTTAATAATAAGAGTAAAAATAATATGTTTTTTCTACTTTTTTTGGTGTATAGAATGATAAATTTTTCTTGCATCATCCATAAGTTGCCTTGAATGCAGTAAAAACGTTAGAAGTTTTATATTTTTTTTTATCGGCAAAAAAACTTGTTTTTGTTGAATTTTTTTTATCATTTGTACCAACTCAACTTTGTAAAACAATCTTTACTTGCAAATCAAATTGAAAATTGATTGAAATATTTATCTTACATAAAAATATCTCATTGGATATGATAAAGAAAATAATTTTAGCACGTGTAAAACTGATACCACTTAAGAAAGTCTATTTGGCAACAACTTATTTATACATACACAAAAAAAATTCAAGATCAACAAAAGTCACGATTAAATATATAAATAATTTAGATGAATGTGAATTAAAATAATAAAAATAAATAACATATTGAAAGTAAATTCCTGATTTATTTAGAACAAGATTTCCTTAGAATTTTTAACCAAATAAGATGATCATTTTGTTGGGCTTTAAAAGGTGTTAATGGAAAATGAAGAGTTGAGACTTTTATGAAGAATTATGACTTTTATGAAATGTTGTGACTTTTATGAAAGGTTGTGACCTTTCCGAACGATTATGACTTTTCCAAAGGGTTGTGACCTTCCCGGTAAGGCACAATAAGAACCTTTTCACTTTACCCTTTCTTTTCTATAAATTGAGGGATTTCCTCTCAGTTTAAGAGGAAAAAAAAAAATTTGGACTCCTTCTACTACTACTACTAAATCTGGTATTCTAAGTGTACTTTACTGCTGTTTAATGGTTCGCTGACACCGTGGTTTTCGATACTGATACACCGGTGAGTAAGATTGTTCTATCCTGGGAGGATATATTCATTATTCTGTGGTACTTGAGGGGAATAATTTCCTTAAGGGGACATTGTTCATTTAGTGGACTGGATTTTCTTCTTTGAGAAAAATATTTTGTATATTGTTTTTAATCTTTTTCTGAATTTATTTTCTCTACTGGTTTTAATTTTCTAATTTTGAAAATGCTCTTTAAACTGTGTTGCTTCTTATCAAGTTCTTCAAAGTTTTTTTGTTCTAAGTATCTGAAGAATACAAGATGAACAACAATCTTAACTAAATTATTATTCTATTGGTATTTCTTGTATTCTCCTAATTGAGAGAAACAAATCATTGAAGTAGAAGATTAATACACTACTTTTTCAGAATTCGGTACCTTGTGTAGCAAGGTTGAAGTGAGAATGTACCAGAAAAATTGGTGGTATTCCGGTTAAAGATTACACCAGGTAACCTTCTTATTATTTATCTAAGTAGGAAAATAGTTTCTTAAAGTTAAATCTTTTGATATTTATCATGCGTGTCTTTGGAAAAAGAGCTGCAAACCATATATTTTTGAATGATTTTTTTTTGGCAAATATTGTTGCTTTTAAAATTCTTTAGTTTGCAGAATGAGATATGCAACTTTTAGTTTGATAAGATAGTATGTCAAAATATCATAGTTTGAAGGTTATTTGAAAAGAAAAGCATTTATATGTGATAATCTAAGAATATGTTTTATTCTCTTTGGAGAAAAAAAACTTTTGTAGTTTTGTACTCCGTGTGAAATTTGATTGTGTCTGATAGTCGTAGACTAAAATTTTTTGTAGTATTTTACTTTGAATAAATTAGACTATGCAATTCGTTTGTGGGATATGCATATTTCACCTAATAAGTCAGTGTTGTACTTTTGGTTTTCTACAAACTTCATTTTTAAATAGAAACCAATTGTACAATTTTTTTTGTCATTATTATCAATATTGTAAATACTAAGTGGTATGCCTAATTTTGATGGAAAATAAAAAGACCAATGACTTAATGTGTGTGATTTTGTGTTTGCAGCAGGTGCCTCTATGGAATGAACTTTGACACTATGTAAAGATTGTCAAAGGAAATTGAAGCACTATAATTCTTTTGTAGAATAATATTTTAAAAGTGGTTTCATTTTGCCAATGACCTTTTGATAGTATGAAAAAATATATGTGGAAAAACTATTTTCAAATACTTGAAAAATATTTTTTAGTGCCTGATTTGAATTTGGAGCACAAGATATGAAATGAATGAAACTTTTGTATTATATTAGACCCACAAAATTCTTGGAGTATATATATTTGATATTGTGGTTGTTGAGTTTTTCTTTTATTAGTATATAGTGTGACTAGTATGAAACTACCATATTATATTTATACGTGTTCAAAATAGTTGTGTTCTTTAATAAAAGAGTATCACTTAAAATGTTGTGATTTTTCATGAAAAAATATGTCTATTAAAATATAACTATTTGTATAGACATGAAAATTGGTGAATAGTCATTTTTCATGTTTTGTAAAAAAAGCATTTGGACTATATTGCCTTTATTGGACCCGATGAAACTGTGTTCATGGGTAGTTCTATAACAATCAAATTCAAAGTTATAGAAAGGTCATTCTAAAAAGGACATTTGACAAGGTGCTAACTCTAAACAATGTTTGTATCACACAAAATTGTAAGAAGTAGGAACAAAATATTTGTGAGAAAAAGCTACCCTATGGAGAGCTTTTCAAACTCAATATTTTTATTTATTCTTATTTGCTTGAGTCAAACTGTTTGTAACATGAACACTTGTGACATGTCAATAACAAAACCTTGTAAGGAAAACTTATCAACTTAGAAGTTTTGTCTAACTTTGAGGGCAATAAATAAAAATATTAAATTTGTGTGGAATCTAAGTATGTTGAGCATTCTTATAAATCTGTTGAAAGGAATTATAATCCCTTAAAGTTGATTTACACTGACATTTGTGATATGAAGCCAACACCATCTCGTGGTGGGAAAAAATATCTCATAACTTTCATTGGCAATTGCATTAGAAACGACTATGTCTATTTGTTGAATGGTAAGGATGGAGCAATAGAACGTTTAGACAATATAATATTGAATTTTAAAACTAGTTGGGAAAAAGATAGGAAGTGATAGGGATAGAGAGTATAAATCTCCTTTTGCAGAAATATGTTTGAAAAGTGGAATTATCCATCAAACTACTTCCCCATTCACGTTAATCTAATGGAAAAAGAAATCGAACTTTCAAGGAAATGATGGATACATAACTTATAAGTTGAGGTTTACCACAAAACTTGTGTGGAAATGCTATCCTTACAGCAAAAGGGAACAACAAAAGGTTTTGTCTTTTTAGAAAGAAAGTAATAAAAAGTTTTGTTTGTTCAGGACAAACTCTA
>JAJOOH010003622.1:0-22269 GCA_029582605.1 Solanum gracilifrons | reverse complement strand
TGCATTTGCAGGGCTGACGTGATTGGATTCTCAATAAACGTTATTGTGAGTAACGTTTTACACCTAAAACGTTACTCACAGTAACGTTTTACACCTAAAACGTTACTCACAGTAACGTTTATTCATTTAACGTTGTCAGCTCCGTCAGTTTTTGTCCGTTGAATTTTTAAAATAAAAATAACCTAAAACGTTACCATGAAGTACGTTTATACTACTTTTGTAAAAAAATTAAAAAGCGTACTAATTTGGTGAATTAGTTTTTAAAATAGCTTATTTTGGTCAATGCTTCCATCCTCCATTAACAATGCTGCGGTGACTTAGCTTCAACTTTTATTGCATCCAAATTCGGAGCACAAAATGAGGTATAGCGATTAAAGGAGCATAATAATAATGATAAACAAAGCAAAATACTGATGAAAAACCAGCACATGAATCAAAGCAACTTTTGTATTTCCACTTAAATCTTCATCATTAACAGGAAACAGAAAACAAGTTGAATTGCAGAAACAGTAACACTACATCTACATTAATGAGAATGCCTTAGCACTAGAGACGAACTACTAATCAGATTTTTAAGATGAACAACAGAAACTAGACAGACATATTAGGGAATGAAACAAGTAGTAACTAGGAGAATTAGGTAGGTTGCAAGTTCTGAGTAATTATAACCTCCTGGATTTACGGCCATATTCTTCTCTGCAGTGCAATCAGAATTTCTTCTTCCGCTTATTCTTGCTCTTGCTTTTCTTCTTCTTTTTCTTATCCAGGAAATCTTCAAAATCTTCAGGGTACCACGTATCATCCATCCCATCCAGAATTTTAGAACTAACCATAAAACACAGATAGGGATCCACAGTAGCATATTTTATCTTCTCGGGATTCATAGGATCTCTCCACCAACGCGCCTCCTGGGGGAACCACGCTATCGGCTTTTCAGGCCTGATCACGTCCCAGTATTTTCCCAGAACAGTCATGGATAGACGATTAAGGTCATAATGGCGTAGATCCAAATCATGCCTCTGCAAACCTAGCTCAGCTAAAATATTGATGTCCACAGGGTTAGCAAACTTGATATCAAAGTCAGCATCAAGCCTGTTCATAATACGACGCATTTTCATTCCAATAACCATTACCCTAGGATCAGCGAAGAAGTCTTTCATAGCCTTGGGAATAGGATCATCGTCGTACTTAGGGAAAGGAAGGCGGTAGAGTAAGCAGTGAGAGCCTGTGCAAACCTGAAGGAGGTCGTAGGGATAGTCCTCGCCATCTTTAATCTCCCAGTGGTTCCCACTCATATCGGGATCGCGCTCGACACAGATTGTGACGAAAATAAAACCATGTTTGCTATTTGGAGCCGTATTCTGAACCTCCTTGATCCATTTGGCGACGGTCTTGTAGTTGCCGGTGACAACAGTGAGGATACGATGGTCATCGACGTAGACATTGTATGGATCGTAGATCCACCTTGATTCGCTGTACTTGAGTTCCTTTTCTCTTCTCCTGTTTTCCTTCTTCAGGTCGACGAGAGAGATTTGCAGAACCATTTTTGAGAAAAGCTTGCTCTGCAAGAAAAAATGTACAGAGGGAAAGTGGAGAAGAGTGTGACTGATCGAGTGAGTATAAACAGCTATCAACTCTGGCTACTTATAGCTGTTTCAGAGGGGCAATTTCGGGACGTTCTCAAAATTTGATTACTTGGGCGATACTCTCAAATTTAATTTAGTAGTAGTTTTTTTTATGTATAAATTGATAGTGTAAGAAAGTTTTACGAGCATTAACTAGACGTAGCAGTTTTGTCACTTTATATTTCAAGTTAGTTAATATGAAAAGTTACGTCACTTGTAATATGTTATAGAGAATGTTATATCCCTCTATATTTCAAAGTTATACCTTATAATACTTGTTTATGAAAGTTGAAAAGTTATTCATGGTTGGGAGTTGGAACTTAGATCATGTCAACTTAATTTCAACTGTGTAAAAAATCTATAATTAGTGCACGGAAATTTAGCAACTTAAACAAAAATTTTATTTTGCTTTAAAATGTAAAGTTAATACACATAGAAAATTTGATTAGTTGAGATTTAGTTTTTCTAAGAAATAAAAACCCAATGCACATATTTCTTTTTAGATATTTGTGATGAGCAATAATTAGTGTTCGGTAATTGTAATATAATTAATTAAGTGTATCTTTTTAAAGGTGCCTTTCCAAATAATACTGTCAGATACTCAATTTTTTTTTTTTAAAATGTCAATATCTAATTTAACTAGTTACTATTAATTAAAAAAAAAAAGAGAAAGAAGAGTTGAACGAAATTAGTACTAGTATATAGGAGTATATCATTTAGTTCTATCGTATCCTACTTGATGAACATATATAGATTGTTTTCGCTTAATATATAAAAATAATTATGCAAAGCAAATCTGCAAACAATGAAGAAGAAAATAAATGATAACGCCAAAAAAAATACGATAATTGATGCAAATGAAACATCAAATAATATTAAAGATTAAAATAATAGGAGCATAATAATAACATTTATACTAAAAATGAAACTAGACAATGTTCGACCTACTAACTTTCTCTCGTAATTCTTTACCCTCATATCTTTTCTTCAGACCTACCTAACATTATGTCTTTGATAGTTTGCAAATGAACTATGTCTTATTAAATTACATCTCTTCGAAACTTTTTCGATCTACCTCTACCTCTTCTAACTTTCTCTTTCGATTGAAAACATTGATACAAAGGTATCCAAGTGAAAGGGTAGAATTGATTTCTCTATAACTTAACTATGAAAATTGTGTAGATAAGATAAGCTTAGTATATACACAATTTTGAGCAAACAACTCTTTAAAGAGATGCACAAAAAGAAAAGAAGAGTCACATTTCGTGAAACGAAAGAAGCAAATATCCGATTGACTAAAAATAATTAATTAAATAAAAATATTGAATCCGTGGTGGTCCAAATCACACATCCAGAGGTGTGGTTGCCTATCTTTTCGTCCTTCGCTCTCCGCCAAATGTCTGCAACCTCCGCCATACCTGCTTCAACTACCATGTCCGCCGCTGCAACTTCTGCTTCCGCCTCCTCCTCCGCTCACATACTCAGACTCAATCACAAGCAGCTCATTGTTTCGCTTCATGGCAGAGGAAAGTCAATTAGTGCATCCTCCTCCTCATTCTTCAGCACATACCGATTCAACTCCAGCATTTCTAGATCCTCCCGGAGGATCTCTTATCCTTCTTCCATCAGGATTAGACCGCTCTCTCCTGTCATGGAATGGCAAGATGTCACGTACGTTAGCATCTTCTTTTATATCCAATTGCTTGTTTACCGCTGAGATTTTTTTGTTGGATTTTGTGATTTACTTGCCAAATATGTGGTTATTGAGTGCTATTTGTAATCTAATTGTGAGAATTTTCGATTTTTGATGAATTCAGAGTCAAAATGGAAGTAGATGTGCCCATTTCAGTTGCTTACAAGTGCTATTCTGATCGTGAGGCCATTCCTGAATGGATGCCGTTTATTTCAACTGTAAAGGTACGCAATGACATGTTATCTGTGCGTTTGAGCTCTTAAGCTTTCAAATGTTCTCAATTATAAGTATTACCTTCTCTTTGCAAATAAACTGTTAAGATGGCACAACTGTTTGAATGGTCTGATTGACTGCTTTTTCGGAATGATGCATCTCAGTATTGCTCCATCGCTCATTTTATATGACCTTGTTTGACTGGATGCAAAATTTAAGTACCACTAGTAAACTGGTTATCGGGGAAGAAAACGTTTAACTAATGATCGGAAGTCTGAAGTATACAGTTAGAAATGAGTCTGCTAGAGAAAACTCTTTTAAGTCTAAAACAAATGAATTGACATTCTTGAATATTATTAGGGGAATGATGTTATACATTTTGGGGACTTTTAAAATGGGAAGAGTGTCAAATAGATTGAACGGAGGAGATACTACCGTTTCTCTTTACAATTTCTTCCCAGGATCTTATCAAGTATTTTTGCCATATTACTGGGTAGTGTACTGTTACCCTGCATCCTTAATTACTTCTTGTCTATCTCCTCATCAGTCTCATTCCATGCTTCACTTAATGAGTATCATTGGTGAATTTTTTATTTGCACTTTGGATATGAAGAAAGCACTCGCCAAAAATAATTGAAGTCGAATGCAGATGTATTGAGAATTAGGGGTCTAAATTCTAGTTCTTGATTATTTCAAACATCCATTACACAGCTCAGCTCACCTTCTGAATCTCATTCTAAGGGAACTTGATGTTAGACTCTCTTGCCAGATTTTGGAGGATAAGCCTGACTTATCAAGATGGTCGCTGAAGTATGAAGCTTTCGGGCAGAATATTGAATATTCATGGCTTGCTCGAAATATGCAGGTAAAATCTCCCTTCAGTAAGCTCTTCCCTGATTATATTCCTTTGTTCCTAAACATCAGCTACTCAGTTTTTATTAATGTTTTACAGCCTACGCCAAACCAGAAGATCCACTGGAGATCTCTGGAAGGACTTCCTAACAGGTAGTGTGCATATTAGTTTCTTTTTGGTTGATTCTAAACAGAACATATAACTGTGAACTGTATCATTATACTGAAAGTCTTAAAGAGTTGTTTGAATTATAATGTTTTCTGATAAATTCTATATTTCTTTGAACGAAAGATCATTAATTCTCAGTATATTGAAACTAGTCATCAGTTTTATGATGAATTCCTTATTCAAATTGCAGGGGAGCTGTGCGATTTTTTCCCAAAGGCCCATCATCCTGTATCATAGAAGTGAGAATTTTACTTAAAGCATAACTTGGTCCTTTTCCTTTAGACTGAACTGATCTTTATTAAGCATTAATTTCTACAACAAATACAGGAAGGGGAAGAAAAATGTTTTTGCACCTTTTGACAAAAATTGCTATATTTTTTTTATTTTTGACTGCTCAAAATTGACTAGTGCTTCTCCTTTTTTCAGCTAACAGTTTCATATGAAGTGCCTCAACTTTTGGTTCCAGTGGCATCAGTAAGCATTCTTACTCCTATATGAGAAACTGTAATTCACATCAACTTTTAGAAGTATGCAATCCTCTCAACCTTGCTTGGGTATAAAATCATCTCAAATAATGAGATTGCAGATTTATTATGATAGCAGAGTATAATTTTCAAGTTTCACTTTATAATACATTCACTTTTTTCATCTATTGTCCAGGCATTGAAACCATTTCTTGAAAACCTGCTGTCGCAAGGATTGGAACGCTTTGCAACATTTGCTAGGAGCTACTCAGCTGACACACCTAAATGATGTATAAACTAAATTCATGCCATTAACATCCATTGGTTGTATAGCGTGCAATAATCTTCTGGCTGCACTCTATGGCTTGTCACCTAGGAGCAAGCGGTCTTAATTCTTATCATGGTCTTACAGATCATATAGCTGCATGGTTATTCAGTTTATTGCTCGAGTAAAATTGCTGACTTCTCCTCATTCATATCATATTGCAGTGCACTGATCTCAATAGGTAGTCCAAGAAATCCTTCCTCACATGGATAAAGAGACACCAATATTTTCTTTGACTGGGCAACTTCGTGTGCTTCTGCCTTTACATAAACGTTGTAGGTGTACCTATTTCAGCTGATTCAACTACTAGCATGCTTATAGTCAAGAGATGTGTGAAGATGTAGGGCATAATAACTCATGAGCTCAAAGACGCAGGTTACATTGTCAATGTAAATTGTTATTACATATTAGGAGAAAGAACCGAATTAGCTCTTCAACAACTGCGAAGGGAAAGTATGGAGTAGGAATACCAGTTTGTTGTTTAATGAGAATGGCAAAGGACCGCGTATTCTCCAGTGCGCCGTCCTAGTTAAAATCCATTTTGCTAGCACCATCAACAAGGAATAGGCCTGTTGCAATCTAGTTACTACAAGGAGCAAAAAGTACCAAATGTTCATTATGTACATTTAATAAAATGAGTAACATAAGCACGGCCATATGCTACTCAAACTTTGAAGCCTCATGATAGCATATTATTTTTTGTTAGATTCCCTTGGGAAGCAAGGGAATTAATAATATTGTTTTTCAAATATTTTTTACTTATTTTTAAAGTGCATCTACAATAATCATTAAAGACAAAGCTGTCTTTTTATTCAGTTCTTTGATTAAAAAAATATAACAGGACTAGAATATAAAAAACGTTGAGTCCATGGTGGTCCAAATCAGAAATCCAGTGGCCTAATTGCCATATGGCATGCCTATCCTTTCGTCCTCCACTCTCCTCCAAATGTCTCCAACCGCCGTCGTACCTTCTTCAGTAAACATGTCCGCAGCTTCAACTTCTGCTTCTGCCTCCCACATACTCCATCACAATCATCAGCTCATTGTTTCGCTAAATGGCAGAAAAAAGTCAATTAATGCTTCCTCCTCCTCTTTCATCGGCTCATACCGACTCAACTGCAGCATCTCTAGATCCTCCCGGAGGATCTCTTATCCTTCTCCCATCAGGATCAGACCGCTCTCTCCTGTCATGGAATGGCAAGATTGCACGTAAGTTAACATCTTCTTTTATATCTAATTACTTGTTTAGAGCTGAGATTTTGGTTTGACTTGTGATTTACTTGCCAAATATGTGGTGGTTGGGTGCTATTTTGGTCTATTTGCAATCTAATTGTGAGAGTTTTCGATTTATGATGATTTCAGGATCAAAATGAAAGTAGATGTGCCCATTTCAGTTGCTTATAGCTGCTATTCTGATCGTGAGGCCATTCCTGAATGGATGCCTTTCATTTCAACTGTAAAGGTATGCAATGCCATGTTGTCTCTGCATTTGAGCTTAGCTGAAGAGTCATTTCAAATGTACTCAATTTTATTACCTTCTCTTCGCAATTAAACTATTAGGGGTCGTTTGGTAGGGAGTATTAGGAGAAATAGTCCAAGTATTATGTGTGGTATTATTTAATATTATGTTTGGTAGAAATTTTGGGTCTATGTATAATCAATCCATGAATTGGTTATACACCCTACATGATATTATAGGGTGTATAACTAATACCTTCCATTTGGTGGTATTAGTTCTAATACCATGGGACTAATCTAGGTAAAGACAAAAATACCCCCTCAAATCCTTTTAATCATTTTATTTATTTTCTTGATTTTATGTTTTATATTTATACTAATAAATTTATTAAAATAAATTAGCTTACAAATTTTATTATTTAGATATAATTTTTTGTTTCTAAAATATGAGTTATTTAATCTATTTATTATTAATATAAAATATTATAATCCGACTAATATGCTAATGTTGACGTATGAATTTAAGAACAATTCATAAGTCAAATAATGCCTCTTAACGGAAGTCCATTAAACATTACACAAGTAGTCTAAAACAAGAGCGCATATATATATATATATAAAAAACATCTCGAGTATAAAAATAGTTTAATTTATTTTGCTATATATATTTTTTTTTATGATAAAGAGTTTTTTTTTAATTTATTGATACAAAACAAAGTTCAATAAATTTTCTCTATAAATTATTATAGTTGTGTGACTTTTTGAGATATTAACTCCAATTTATTAAGATGACAATTATTTACTCTCAAATAATTTAAGTGAGAAAATAGTGAACATGACAATAAAATTTTTATTCTCCTAGCTAGTTAAAATGCTATAAAAAAATAATATTGTCCGTCAATTATCTACCTTAACCCAATTACATGAAATAGAAAATCCTATAATAACTCAAGGGTATAATTGGAAAGATTTTTTTTTGTAGAGTTTTAAACCACACACAAAACTAGGTAAGAAACAATGAACCAAAGACTTGATAAAAATAATCCATGCATTACTAATCCATACATTACCAATCCCTGCATTACTAATCCCTGCATTATTGATCTTTGTACCAAACGACCCCTTAGTCTATTAAGACTGCAAGACTGTTGGTTTAAGTATGGTGTTATTGGCTGTTTTTCTGGAATGATGCATTTCAGTATTACTCCATTGGTCATTTTTATGACCTTGTTTGATGGATGCAAAATTTAAGTACCACTAGCGAACTAGTAGTCTGGAAAGAAAATGTTAATAGTAAGGAATGGAAGTGTTAGACTCTAGAGGTTGAAGTCTGAAATGAATCAAAATTCTTGATTATTATTAGGGGGGATGATGTTACAAATTTTGGTAAGTTCTAAAATGGGAAGAGTGTCATATAAATTGAACGGAGGAAATATTACCTTCTCTCTTTACAATTTCTTCCCAGGATGTTATTAAGTATTTTGCCTATATTGCTGGGTAGTATGCTGGTGCCTTGCGTCCTGGATTACTTCTCTTTGTCATCTCGACTACTATCCATCTGTCTCATTGCGTGCTTCACTTTACGAGTATCATTGTCAGATTTTTGATTTGCACTTTGGATATAAAGAAACCACTCACAGAAAACAGTTGAAGTCGAATGCATATGTATTGACAATTAGGGGTCTACGTTCTTGTTCTTGATTATTTCAGACATCCATTACACAGCTCATCTCACCATCTGAATTTTATTCTAAGGGAACTTGATGTTAGATTCTCTTGCCAGATTTTGGAGGATAAGCCTGACTTATCAAGGTGGTCGCTGAAGTATAAAGCTTTCGGGCAGAACATTGAATATTCATGGCTTGCTCGAAATATGCAGGTAAAATGTCCCTTTAGTTAAGCACTTCCCTCATTATGTTTCTTTGATCCTAAACCTCAGCTACTCAATGTTTTAATCTGTTTTACAGCCTACGCCAAATCAGAAGATCCACTGGAGATCTCTGGAGGGACTTCCTAATAGGTAGTGTACATCCTAGTTTCTTTTTGGTTAATACTAAACAGAACATATAACTGTGCACTGTATCATTGTACTGTAAGTCATAAAGAGGGTCTAATATCTCAGTGAGACTGTTGGCAACAACAAAATAGCTTGAAATATAATGTTTTCTGATCAATCCTATGAACAAAAGATACATTTATTCTCAGTATATTGGAACAAGTCATCAGTTTTATGATGAATTCCTTATTCAAATTGCAGGGGAGCTGTGCGATTTTTCCCCAAAGGCCCATCATCCTGCATCATAGAAGTGAGAATTTTACTTGAAACATAACTTTGTCCTTTTCCTTTTGACTTCAACTTATCTCTATTCAACATTAATTGTTACAACAAATACTTCTGGGATAATCTTGGAAGATCCTATGCATGTAGGGGTAAAAATTGTTTGCACCTTTTCTTCTCCTAGTTTCTTATAGGCAATCATACAATTGAGAATGTGTTGACAGAAATTGCTATATCGTTTTGGCTTTTGACTGCTCAAAATTGACTAGTGCTTCTCCTCTTTTCAGCTAACATTTTCATATGAAGTGCCTCAACTGTTGGTTCCAGTGGCATCAGTAAGCACTCTTAACTCCTATATTAGAAACTGGAATTCACATTAATTTTAAAAAAGTATGCAATCATCTCAACCTTGCTTGGGCATAAAATCTTTTTCAAACAATGAGAATGCAGATTTCTTATAATAGCAGAGACTCTGATTTTCAAGCTTCACTTTATAATATATTTTTTCACCTTTTCAAATATTGTCTAGGCATTGCAACCATTTACTGAAAACCTGCTGACACAAGGGTTGGAACGCTTTGCAACATTTGCTAAGAGTTACTCAGCTGGCACACCTAAATGATGTATAAAATAAATTCATGCCAGTAACATCCGTTGGTCCTATATCATGCAATAATCTTCTTGCTGCAATGTATGGCTTGTCAGCTAGGAGCAAGCAGTTTTAATTCTTATCATGGTCTTACAGATCATCTAGCTGCATGGTCATTCACTGTTTATTGCTCGAGTATAATTGCAGACTTCTAGTCTTGATTGCTCCCCATTCATATCGTATTGCACTGCACTGAACTCAATAGGTAGTTCAAAAAGCCCTTCCTCACATCGATAAAGAGACGCCAGTATTTTCTTTGATTGGGCAACTTCGACTGTGCTTCTGCCTTTACATAGCATTATGCTCATCAATGGAAGTTTTGCTTTCGTTATTATTTGAACATGAAAATTACAAATGTACTATTCGAGTATTCAAGAGGTGTTAAAAAGTGTTGAAAAACTTGTTTTACTAATCACCATAAAAAATATGCAACAAAAACTCATGAATTGAAACATCTCATTCATTAATATCACTTTTTTTAATTGTCTAATTTTGGCTTTTAACTTGTCATTTTTGACAAATCAAGAAAAGACAAATTTTTTTACTTATTATAAACTCAATTTATTTAGAAAGTTAATGTTTTTGAAAAAGATAAAACTTCTTTAATGAGTAAATTAAATTTGGAATTCTATCAATTACTCCCTCCCTTCACTTTTACTTGTCAGTTGTCATAGTTTGTTTTGGGACCCCATTAAAAAAATAATTAATGATATATGTATTTTACCAAACTAACATTTATTAAATAATATTTTAAAAAATGATTTGAAAAATAAGTATTTAATATTGATGGTAAAACACAAAAAAATAGTCTTTTTTCGATAGGTTAAAAGTGACAAGTGAAAATTAAAATATATTTTAGGAATAAATAACAAGTAAAAGTAAATGGAGGGACAAATTAGAATAAAATGATAAACTCGTTATGTCAATTATTATTTTCGTCAAAAAAAAGATAGACAAGTAAATAGGGTTCGAAGGAGTACAATAAATTAAATGATTTTCTCCATATAAACAAAAGTACAATACATATTCGACCATAATATTATTTTTAAAATTATTACCGTATGGCCGTTATACTACTGGTAATAAATAAAAAAACATGGAATCCGTGGTAGTCCAAATCAGAAATCCAGTGGCCTAATTGCCATATGGCATGCATGCCTATCTTTTCGTCCTCCACTCTCCGCCAAATTTCTGCAACCGCCGTCGTACCTGTTTCAACTACCATATCCGCCGCTGCAACTTCTGCTTTCGCCTTCCACATACTCAAATCTCAATCACAATCATCAGCTCATTGTTTCACTTAATGGAAGAAGAAAAAAGTCAATTAGCGCATCCTCTTCCTCCTTCATCAGCGCATACCGATTCAACTGCAGCATCTCTAGATCCTTCCGGAGGATCTCTTATCCTTCTCCCATCAGGATTAGACCGCTCTCTCCTGTCATGGAATGGCAAGATTGCACGTAAGTTGACATCTTCTTTTGTATTCAATTACTTGTTTAGAGCTGAGATTTTTGTTCGATTTTGTGATTTACTTGCCAAATATGTGGTGGTTGAGTGCTATTTTGGATTACTATTTGCAATCTATCTGTGAGAAATTTCGATTTATGATGAACTCAGGATCAAAATGGAAGTAGATGTGCCCATTTCAGTTGCTTATAAGTGTTATTCTGATAGTGAGGCCATTCCTGAATGGATGCCTTTTATTTCAACTGTAAAGGTACGCAATGCCATGTTATCTCTGCATTTGAGCTTAGCCGAAGAGTCATTGCAAATGTACTCAATTATATTACCTTCTCTTTGCAATTAAACTATTAAGACTGCACGACTGTTGGTTTAAGTATGGTGTTATTGGCTGTTTTATCTGGAATGATGCATTTCAAGTATTACTCCATTGCTCATTTTATATGACCTTGTTTGACTGGATGCAAAATTTAAGTACCAGTAGTGAACTAGTAGTCGAGAAAGAAAATATTAACAGTAATGAATGGAAGTGTTAAATGTAATGTAGTTCGACATTATCCTGCTAGAATAAGTCTAAATTAAGTGAAACGAATCAAAATTCTTGAATATTATTAGGGGAATGATGTTACACATTTAGGAACTTCTAAAATGGGAAGAGTGTCATATAAATTGAACGGAGGAAATATTACCTGCTCTCTTTACAATTTCTTCCCAGGATGTTACTAAGTATTTTTCCCATATTGCTGGGTAGTAAGTATGCTGGTGTCCTGCATCCTGAATTACTTCTCTTTGTCATCTTGACTATCTCTTCATCTGTCTCAATGCGTGCTTCACTTAATGAGTGTCATTGTCAGATTTTTGATTTGCACTTTGGATATAAAGAAGCCACTCACCGAAAACAATTGAAGTTGAATGCAGATGTATTAACAATTAGGGGCTAGTTCTTGATTATTTCAGACATCCATTACACAGGTCATCTCACCTTCTGAATCTTATTCTAAGGGAACTTGATGTTAGACTCTCTTACCAGATTTTGGAGGATAGGCCTAACTTATCAAGATGGTCCTTGAAGTATAAAGCTTTCGGGCCGAACATTGAATATTCATGGCTTGCTCGAAATATGCAGGTAAAATACCCCTTTAGTTAAGCACTTCGCTCATTATGTTTCTTTGATCCTAAACTCAGTTTTTTATTCTGTTTTACAGTCTACGCCAAACCAGAAGATCCACTGGAGATCTCAGGAGGGACTTCCCCACAGGTAGAGTGCATCCTAGTTTCGTTTTGGTTGATTCTAAATAGAACATATAACTGTGGAAGTCATAAAGAGTTTTTTCTTCCATCAGACCAATAGGCCGTAGATGATAAAATCATGTTTCTTTGGTGCTATTGGCAGAATATTTCTGGTCTAGTATCTCAGTGAGGCAGTTGGCAACAACAAAATAGCTTGAAATATAATGTTTTCTGATGAATTCCATGAACAAAAGATCATTTATTCTCAGTATATTGAAACAAGTCATCAGTTTTATGATGAATTCCTTATTCAAATTGCAGGGGAGCTGTGCGATTTTTCCCCAAAGGCCCATCATCCTGCATCATTGAAGTAAGAATTTTACTTGAAACATAACTTTGTCCTTTTCCTTTCGACTTCAACTTATCTTTATTAAACATTAATGTTTACAACAAATACTTTGGGATAATCTTGGAAGATCCATATGCAGGAAGGGGTAAAAACTGTTTTGCTCCTTTTCTTCTCCTAGTTTCTTATAGGCAACCACATAATTGAGAATGTGTTGACGGAAATTGCTATATCGTTCTGGTCTTTGACTACTCAAAGTCCTTTTTTTCAGCTAACATTTTCATATGAAGTGCCTCAACTATTGGTTCCAGTGGCATCAGTAAGCACTCTTAACTCCTATATTAGAAACTGTAATTCACACTAATTTTTAGAAGTATGCAATCATCCCAACCTTGCTTGGGTATAATATTCTCAAATAATGAGATTGCAGATTTATTATGATAGCAGAGAGTATGATTTTCAATTTTCACTTTATAATACGTCTCCACTTTTTCATCTATTGTCCAGGCATTGAAACCATTTCTTGAAAACCTGTTGGCAGAACGGTTGGAACGCTCTGCAACATTTGCTAAGAGCTACTCAGCTGACACACCTAAATGATGTATAAACTAAACCCATGCCAGTAAATCAGTAATGGCTCACTCTTCCTCACTTTTTATGTTAGGGGAAGAAGGGAAAAAAATTGTATAATTATGGGGTACGGACTTTTAAAGGTGCAAAAGACCAACTGTAACTTCTTAGATATTGTACAGAATATAAAACCATTAAGAAATTAACTGTATTTGAAGAGCCAAAGCAGTAGTAAGGCCATTTGAAGCTCACGCATGTTGGGAGAGAACTCCAAGAGTCGCTATAACATCCAGTGGTCCTATGACATGCAATGATCATCTCGCTACAATCTATGGCTAGGAGATAGCGGTTAAACTCACTTCACTAGCACCATAAATAAGTAGACTTGTTGCAAACTAGTTATTATACGGAGCAAAAAGTACCAAGTGTTCATTATGTACAACTAATAGAATGAGTTACATAAACACGGCCATATGCTAACAGCCATATTAAACTAAAAGTCAGTGTAGCTCTCAACTCACCAACGAATGGTATGTACATACATCCACCCAAATACAAAAGCAAGAAAAGAAGATCTTACTACCAAAACTATAGCTGCTCTTTATTCTGCCCATATGAGGCAGCTGCAAACAGCTTACACCGCCATCAATGGCTCCCTTTGTTGTCTAACCAGCTCTGCAAGCTATACAAGGCTTCTGCAGAGAAGCTGCAGCTCCTTAATCTCCTTTGACGCATTGGTGATAGCTCTTGATGATCAGGATAAGTAAAGCATACAACAATTACTGTGAGATTGTCAAATGTATTGAGCCGCAAGGCCTCCATGACAAGGTCCTTGGCACACTGTTCAGGATCATCATGCCGTCTTAACCCTCGACGCACGAGACTAACTGCTTGTTGACTAGACAAGACATCCCAGATTCCATCACAAGCAATAATAAGGAATTCATCCTCCTCTGTCAGAACTATCTGTCGAAATTCTGGCTCTGCAATCAGAGGAGAGGCAGAGCCACGAGGCAGCTTCATGTCCCAGTCCCCCAAGGCCCTGGTCACTGATAGTATACCATTCAGATAGCCATCATCAATAAATCCACCTAACTCTTCAACACGCCTCCTCTCTGATGGATAATTTGGTCTATGGTCTTGAGACATGTCAATTGCCTCTCCGTTACGGCAAAGGACTGCTCGGCAGTCTCCTGCATTTGCCACCATTAATAGCCTAAAAACACAACAGAGTGTCATTTAGATAACAAGAATACAAATATATGCACAAGGTTAAGCAATTGTTCCATTGAACAGCCAGGTCAACTCTAATGCTCACCCCCTCAGCAACTTCGTTGTAAAATCAATATTTATGGTACAAAAGTTGGTGAAACAAAGTTTATCAAATTCATATACACGGACCATTTACTCTATCTCATATATCAAGCAGCATCCTTAGGTAAGGCGTAGGTAACTAAGATGTACTTGGGTAGGTTGGACAATTCAATACCATTAGCTGTGAAAGGAGCGTCAAAAGATGAAGTCAAGGAAATAAAAGGTTCGGAAGAAGAGACAAAAAAGAAACATAGCAACATAGCAATGCGTGTGAGTACACCATAACCATTTTTCTACAGGACGGAGAAGTCGTTACTTGTTAATAGGTGCATCACAATGAATCACGATCTTACCTTCCCAACACAAGAGCTGTCAGTGCAGTGGTTCCAGAAGAACTGCTAACATTGCAGTCATCGGCTAAAGCGAGGTCAGCCAGAAGAAACCCCTTCCTAAGAGAACTCTCCACCCCTTCTAGAAATGCATCATCAACTTCTGAAGTCTCTGGAAAATTGGTGTCTGAAAATAATAATCTGAGTACATTTTTTCTCACATGAGCTGCAGCTTCCGGTCCTCCATGACCATCAAATATCTATAAAACTAAATGTTAGACAAGCTCTGCCTTTGAAAATGCACAGGGACGAATAAGACACATGCAAATAACTAGCAGTTACCCCGTAGAAAGCACTGGGCTTCGGAAACTTCATGAGTGAGCCAAGATGTGCAGATAGATCATCTATCCTTATATGTTCATCTTCCATGAACCTGCGTGGGCCAGTATCAGCAAAGCTACCTGAGCGAATGCTAGGAATGAATTGCAAAATTGTTGACTCTGGGGATTTGACATCCTGAAAGAAGGTCTGTCAGACTAATCTTACGCACAACCAAGAAAAAATAAAACTGATACCAACTAGAATTAATCATTTTGGCAGGGGAGAGTTATATTGAGCAAAAGCCACATCGGCTGAATATACTCGATTTAAAAAAAATACAAAATCCCCAAATGAAGGAAGGGGTTTGCACATGAATTTTTTCGCGTCTTCAAGTTAGTAAATTAGATAAAAGACATTCAACACAAGTGAGAGGTGACTGAGCAATTATCTAGCATGATTTATCAGGTTAACTACTTCTAATGATAACATTTCAATAATACGTTTCATCACAAACATCTGAATTCACAAACTCTCAAGTGTTCACCAGTTTGTCAATCTAGACAGAAGCTTAAAATGTCTTACCATGAGCATTAACCAAACATCAAAAAGCAACTTAAAAGTTAAAAAGGTTACAAATTTAAGAAAACACCTCATTTTTCATGAAGTTCTCTGATTTGTTTACAACCATCAGCTCTAATTGCCACTATCCAGGTGGTGTGACTTAATCATGGATAACCTTTCAGTTCTTGGAAACGGAACAAATTTGGATGTCCCTGCTTAGGTTGGTATGCTATGTCATTTGCTAAGGTAGGCTTATTAAGATCATTCATCTATATACTTAAAAGTATCTTTGATCAAATTAATAGTTTTTCTTAAGTTATAGATAATTTTTATGGATTAAAGTAGTATAATTACTAAGAAAACATAATTGGAATCTCATTATCTCTTAGTTAACTTGGTTACTTAAACACCTCATTTTTCATTAAGTTTTCTAATTTGTTTACAACCATCATCTCTAATTGCCACTATCCAGGTGGTCTGACTTAATTATTGATAACTTTTCGGTTCGTGGAAACGGAACAAATTTGGATGTCCCTGCTTAGCTTGGTATGCTACGTCATTTGCTAAGGTAGGCTTATTAAGATCATTCATCTATATACTTAAAGTATCTACTTAATCATTGATAACTTTTCGGTTCGTGGAATGGAACAAATTTGGATGTCCCTGCTTAGCTTGGTATGCTGCGTCATTTGCTAAGGTAGGCTTATTAAGACCTTTCATCTATATACTTAAAGTATCTTTGATTAAATTAATAGTTTTTTCTTAAGTTATAGATGATTTTAATGGATTAAAGTAGTATAATTACTAAGAAAACGTAATTGGAATATCATTTTCTCTTAGTTAACTTGGTTAAAGATTTACTATTAACAGCTTATTTAGATTTGTTCTTCGAAGGAGAATAGTGAAGTAATGTAACTCATTATTCCCTCAATCCCTCACCCCCGACCAAAAGAGAAAGAGAACATGTTCTCGACCTTGCCCCGCCTTCCAATCCCCTCTGTCATCCTCTTTATTCAAACAGCCACATGCCAGATAAAACAAGCTACCAAGTTACCACAACTTGCATTATACAAGAAGAAGAGTTGGTTTATTTAGTTGGGAGGACTCGACTAATTCTCAACTATTCAGACCAGCAAATGCTATAAATAGTATATTGAAAAAGCCAATTAAGCTCTGCATTTCCAGTCTACATTGGTCATTTTCCATCAGTAAACAATTTCAACATGGCTGATTACACACATGCACCTACAGATTCATTCTAATTCTAAATATAAAAGTGGATGCATCTTCATTGACCACCAAGAGATACTTCACACTGTTGGTGTAAATGGGATCCTCCAGAATTTTCATGTGGAATATTTTTGCCTGAGCATCAAGATTACATTATTGGCTAAACTTAGCAATAGCCGTTAACTATAAAACCATCAACCTTAACATAAGAAACTTAACAACTTAAAGGAATGTGTAGTGGAAGGAGATAAGACACATGCCAGCTAAATCAAGCTACCACTTGAGCACAAAAAACCTCATCAGACAAGAAACACAGTTAGTTTATTTAGTTGGGAGGGTTCAACTAGTTCTCAATCCGCCTCAGAAACTAAAAGCTATTATCCCTTATCCGTACTTTCTGAAAGTTGATTAAGCTCTGTATTTCCAACTTTACATTGGTCGGTGTCTTTTTCCAACACACAGTAGACACTTCCGATGTGGCTGGCTAACCATATGCAACTAGAGAGTCATTGTAAATGTGAAAGTGTATGCATCTTCTCTGACCACCAATCTATACTTAGCAATAGCCGTTAACTATAAAATCCTCGAGCTTATCTCATTTTCTTGAACCCATTTATGTCAAGAAAAATACGAGGTAAATAAAAGGACCTTAAACCGCTTCCTTTAAATGGATGCCCATCATGGCACCTACTCTGATAACCATAAAACTCTCAAGCTCAACAAAAAGCACTCACAAAAAATTTCCTTTTTCATACTAGTTCTCTCTTCAGACACCTAAAACCTTTTCCGCGCATGTAATGATACTTGTCCAATACTTGTGAACTCATACGGTTTATCATAATCGTCGAGACTCAAAATTCGATAACACCAATAGCTTCAAACAAACACATGTCATAAGCAAATACATTCAAGGGGTCATGCTTAGAACATCAGTCCATTATAACATCCATTGTGATGCAGCAAAATAAGCTTATGTAAGTTGTTGAAACCCTAAAATTCATATGTTTGATTGATTAGATTATGGCAAAAAGATATAACATCATACAACATAAGCTAATATACTAAAGTTTTTAAAGGGTATCACCCTTTTCTCCTTTTAAGCTCAGAAATGAAATCAAGATCCAACACACCATTGAACAAATACATCAATTCCTTAATCTTCCAAGACAAGAAGGGACCTGAAGATACTAAAACACAAAACATGAAGATCCATAAAAACAAACACAACCCCAGAAAACAATTCAATCAAACAATCAACTACATCTCAATCCCAAGCCTTTCTTCAAAGAAAGGCAACTAATAAACAAAAAAAATAAAAATAACAAGCTACAGGAGAAAAAAGACTTACCAAATCAGAACAACAGGGGACATCCAATACAGGGATGGTATGTTGAAGTTGAACCATAACCTCAGCTTCAGCTCCCATTTTTAGCAAAATCAAAACAAAAAAACTGGAAATTGAGCGATGAAAACTGAAAAATACTTTGTTATTCTTTGATGGGTGTGTGTAAAGATTCGATCTTTTTGTCTAAAGAACAAGATTATAGGACTTTCTTGAGAAATTCAATAAAGAAAGAAACAAAACAAAAATCTTGATAAGCTGGATTTCAACTGCTGTTTATAGAAAAATTCTGCGTGTGAGAAACAGCTGTAAAAAAGTCGTGGGGACGGTGGACGCGTGTACTGTGTAAACCAAAATGGTTTTCTTCAAATCCTAATGAAGCTTCGATTAGAATTAAGTGGTAGGTTTCATCTTTTTTGAGATATTTATCTTCTTTTTAAAAAAAATAAATTTAAATTTAGTAATTGATTTGAAACCTTTCCTTTTCTTCTTTATTCTTTTTTTCTTTTTTTTCATTTTTGTTATTTGATTGAACAAAAATAAGTCGACATGATTGAAATTGATTAAAATATCTTAATGATGTTATACATAAACTTCAAGAAAGATTAGATGTGATATGGAGAAAAAATTTAGAGCTAAAAATATTTCTGCGATACTTACAATATATACACATATTTTCATAAACGTTATTATCAATTGTGAATTTTTTTCTCTTTTAAACACATATTGTCAATTCAAATGCAACTTTTATTTTTTTTCTTCTTTAAAAGGGTTGACCATCAATTGAGAACTTTCTTTGGATTTTGATATATTTTATTTATAAATTTGAATTAAATGAAAAATACATTAGAAAGGAAAATTAGTCCAATTACAATCATTTATTAAAATAAACGTTATTATCAATTGTGAATTTTTCTCTCTTTTAAACACATATTGTCAATTCAAATGCAACTTTTATTTTTTTTCTTCTTTAAAAAGGTTGACTATCAATTGAGAACTTTGGATTTTGATATATTTTATTTATAAAATTGAATTAAATGAAAAATACATTAGAAGGGAAAATTAGTCCAATTACAATCATTTATATTAATATTAAATAATTTAAAAGTCCTGTTGCAAAAAAATCAAAATAAATGAGGTAAATGCAGTATAACAAACCACAAGAAAGTCATTGTTACGAGATCAAATTCGAGAAGAGATCTCTGAAATTATCCTAATTTTTTTAATATTACTTTCACTATATTTTTCTTCTTCAAGTTTTATCCTAATCTTTTTATTTTTTTTAATAAATTGTCCATTTAAATTATATTTCATACTTAAATCTTATTTATTTATTTAAAAATATATATATACAAAAATTCTAATATTATTTACAAAAATTATAATCAATGCATGATTTTATCTTCAGCTCTAACATAAAAAAAATTATTATAAAGAGAAAATATTTGTAGTAATATGTAATAGCCTGTATATGAGAACTAATCTATAACATTATGTAATTATCTATTTTGATGTATTACCCATTTAGAGTATATTTAGTTGTATGGTTCATGTAAATTAGTTAAACTGAATAATTTTACTAGTTTTTAAAAATTTGAGGTATAAATCATAGTTTAAGCAAGTATATTCACATTTTAAATATTCTTTATAAAGTGTAAGGGCACAAAATGTTAGCCGGAGGGATTGAGATAGATAAAGCAAAGGTGGACATCATCTCCACACTTCCACCATCAACATTTGTGTAAACATACGAATATTTTTGGGACATGCAAATTTTTACAGGAGATTTATAAAATACTTTTTTAGCATTACAAAGTCGCTGCCTGTTTGCTCTCAAAAAATGTCTAGTTTATGTTCACTAATGGATTGTCAACGGACCTTTAACTTGGTTAAGGAGAAACTCATGTGTGCCTCTATAATATCGACTCATAAAAATCCACCATTCGAATTATGTACGATGTTAGTGATCTAACTATGGAAGCAGTGGCGTATAAAAGAAGCTTGTTCGATTGACTTCTACAAAGTGTTAGCAATAACCTTAAGGATTTCAATGATAGTGATGATTTTTCATTTATATCTATTTGACCAATTGAGTTCACCTAAAGTTTTGGTGTTATCTTTTTGAATTAATTCATAAAATTGCGAAGGCCGAAGTGTTTGAGATGTGATAAGTGTTTCTTTACGCGTAATTGGTACCAAAGATATTGCATTATCTTCAACTTCATCATCAACATTGATTTTTGATATCTACAATTTCTTTTAAATTTTGAAGGACATAAATCTCAAAACACTCTTTTAATCAATAAATATTAATTTATCGATTAAATCCTCTATAAAATAATAATATTTCATAATTTCATGTATATTAATTTAGTAAAGTTTTACACACTCTCTATATTATATATATATATAGAGAGATGAGTATGTTGGGGTCATGCCCCACAAGTTATTAATTACTAAGGTAAAGATTCATTAGAGGCTTTTTAGATTTAATTTTGTTTTTAGTTATCTTGATATATATTTAATGCCTATCTCGTTATATCTTTAGCGGGAGTTCAATATATATGTTTAACGAGTACTTATATGGATTCTCAATGTTCCTTCCCTGTCAGGTTAGAGGTGTGACAATTAAATTGTAATCGAAGTATAAATAAGGATAGTTAAATATTTAAATTTATCAAATTATCCTTCAATTTTTTATTTTTTTTAAAGAAACATGAAAAAAAAACATGATAAATAAAAAGATCAAAATAATAATGAAATAACTTCGAGTTATACAAATCTCGAAGACTCAAACCACAAGTTATAAAAGTTTGTATGTTTTTTTTTAACTCAATTGCTGGTCAATGCATCATTTCAATTGGGCGGAAAGTATATAAATTCTTTGAATTCCTAATATCCAAAAATCTAAAATTTCAAATAAAAGATCCAATAAAAAAAGATTAAATTTGAAATCCAAAAATTCAGACCAAAATTCTAAAAATATACTTCATTGATTTTTACTTGTTCATTATACTAAAAATATATTTTTTCACTTTTACTTATCTATTATAATAAAAATATATGTTCATTATACTAAAAATATATATGTTTTTTCACTTTTACTTGTCACTTAAGCATATCAAGAAAAAATATTTTTTCATGCTTTATTCTTTATATTAATTACGTATTTTTTCAAATCATTTTCCAAACTTTAAAACTATATATTAAATAAATTTTTACTTTTATTTGTCACTTTAGCATATTACGAGAATTTTCTATTTCATATTTTATTCTTTATACTAATTACTTACTTTTTCAAATCATATATCAATTGACATAGATACTATTATGATAAAATATTTATACTCCCTAACCATTTTTAAAAAAAATGTATATATAATAGACAAATAAAAATAGATGAAGAAACCGAATAATTTCAATTCCCAACCATGCTCATTCACTGCACAGAAAAAAAGGAAGCTTCGCATGCTGGATGTTTGAATATTTGTTTACCGGCTTTGTTTGACTTTTCAACTTTTTCATACTTGGTCAAAGCAATTTGTCACTTTGGTGTATTTATTAGTGACAATTAAAATGGTTCAAAGTCAAACAGATCACTAGTTATTCTAAGAGCCTGTTTGGATGGGCTTTTAAGCTGGTTAAACTGGTTTAAAAGTCAGTTTTTGACTTATTAAAGTGTTTGGCAATTATCAAAGTGACTTATTTTAAGTCAGAAATAACTTATTTTAAGCCAAAAGCTAAAAGCTAGGGGAGGGGAGCTTTTTTTTTTTTAACTTAAAAGCCCTTTTATGTTGACCAAGTATATTACGTTTTTGCCCTTAATTCTTTTATACATT